>OZ037956.1:3402688-3478839 GCA_964035675.1 Fomitopsis pulvina
AAATCAGTTATGCTGAAGCAGTGCCTCAGCTTTCTTGTTAACCTCTGTCATACTAAAGGGCTTAGACAAATCATAAGTAGGCTGAGCAGCTAGGAGTCAAGGTTCTAATATCTGCCAGAAGGCTCTGGGAATGCATTTCCAGAAGTACAGTGCCTCCTCATCCTCAGATATATGCCCATTCTTCTTAAGCCAACTAGAGATAGTAAGGAACTTACAAGTATACTCCCTCCAAGCCCCAAGGCTTCTTACTGTTGACTTCTTTCTTGTTTCAATAACAAAGGCTTCCAAATTCTTCACTTTGTACTTCTTATCATCTCTGTCTGCATCATAATATTTCAGCATATCAGACTTAAATGTGTCCCAATTTGCTGGGCTTGCACTATACAAAATCAGACTTTTAATGAACTGGTGCACTTTCTGGCTGCAATATTGGGTCAGATTTTCTATGAGGTCTTGGTCACTCACACAAGCGCTCATAGTGCCTGATAAACTGTTTTACTTCTGAATATTTTCCTTTAAATTTAGTTGGGGCACTTTTTCCACCAGGCATTGGCAGTGCCCCAGTATTTGTGGCCATAATGACTTACTAATAAATTGATCTGGATAAATGGTTGACCTTTATAGAGGTTAGGCTGAGGATGTCTGTGCTGTGATGAAGTATCACAAAAGAACTTGGTTCCCCCCCTCATGGTGGGCTCCACCAATGTCAAGTCAGAATGTGTTAGGTTCTGCTGTGGTTCACTGGGTATGACAATAATACTGGGCTATCATGGTTGTTTGGTTATGGGAGGTCTGAGAAGTTTTTCCTCAATATATCTCTTATCTGAGCTACCACTTGTTAGCTCAAATAATACTAGCTCTGACTGCTCTGAATACAACTAACTAACTATGCCAAAATCTCAATGGATTTCTTATCTGAACTACTGCTTGTTAGCTCAAGCAAGACTGACCAGAACACGACTATACCTGTGTAAGCAGGGACACTGACTGCTTACTTGAGAATGATACTAAGACTAAAAGACTGACTCAATGCTGCAGTCTTAGTCGAGCTTTGCTGGCTTTGGTGCAGCTTACCGAGCAACTTACCAAGTTAGTAACTGAAGGCTTCAAGTCACATGTTTAGACTTTGGGCTCACTTCAACTAGATTACTCCTTGGGGCAAAAAACTGCTTTGGGTGTACATATATGGGGGGTTTATATACCTTTCTAAACTGGCTGACTAGTACCTGCTTTATCATCCACTTTTTCTAATTTGTCCTGCTGACTCATGCTTACTCAGCTCTTAGTAAGCACTCCTAACTCCTGCACAGCCTCCTGCATAGCCTTTAGTTCTGACTAGCCAATGGTGTATACTGCTCAATGTACAATTCCATATGAGTCTCTCTGGTTGACCAATGGCATATAGTGCTCACTACCCTTTCCATGTACATCCACATTTTCTCTCACACATCCAGCCTGTGGCAGTGCTGTTCCCCTGTTTTAGCTTGAGAAACCCATGGCAAAATGTTCATACATTTGACTAGTGTATAGCCTAATACTTTCTTAGCCAACAGCAGCATAGCCTCAACTGTTCTGAGGGTTGTTTGCATGGATGGGGGTCTGTGGTGCTTCCTGGCAGATTACATAATCAGGGTGTGACTGGGCTCTAAGTGAACCTACTGGCATAACTACTTTATCTTGTTTATATAAATTCAAATAAAATTAGAGAATCATGAGAAACATTATAGTGAGCTTCAGAGCATATGTAGTTTATCATGTCCATGAGTCGAACAGTTTTGGCTCATGACACCATGCTTCCACTGCAAGCTGAATCCCATCAAGCAATGCTGGGGCTATGCAGAAGTCAAATATCATGAGTTTCCCACATCATCCCTGGAAGCTGACCTTGAACGCAATGTCTGCACCGCACTCAATTCAGTGACACTCATGCATATTTGTCAGTATGTACACAACTCACCTCACTAAACATCACCACTCACAATTACCTCAAATGTCAGCTTCTTCACACATACTCAGCTTTTCATGGATGCATGCTGCAAGGGACTTACAGGACAACAAGCCATGTGGGCAAGCAAGAAGTACTGCAGCCATCAGGTTCTACCTGAGGGTATTCTAGCTGCACTCAATAAGGACTCCCACCTTTCCTGAACCATCCTGCATCTAATGCCACTCTCAACTCTACTATTTCGATGCACTTTGACACAACACATTGCTGTTGTATTCACATGTCTTCTGACCTTTGACTGCCATCTCTTGTATAACCCTCACTTTCACATTCATACTGTATTGTGGCTATCTCTACTGTACATTGCCTTGCCAAGGCCCTGTCCCCAACCCTAGCTAAACCATAGCTGATAACACAAATCAGGCAGGCCTCACGTTATGGTGCTTGTGAGTCTCTGGGTGTTAGATGTTACTGGAGGAAACATACTCACCAGACATTGATGAGAGCGAAGGGGTAGGTGGTGATATGCCTGGCATTTGGCCAAGCTCCAAAAGCCTTTGAGGCCCCTGAACAGCTCAGCTTGTTCAAACTCACTGCTTGAGCAGTCAGTGCTCCTTTGAGCACCCGCCTAACCCCCGGCCACCGTGAGCCAGCCTTTGAGCACTCTTTGAGCAGTCAAATGTCCCTGAGCATCGCTCGAGCACATCGGACCGTCGAACACACCCACTCGCTATTGAATGTTCTCGAGTATCATTCAAGCACATCGGGGACCCGTTGGCGCTTGAGCGATGGCATTGAAGTCTGAACTCCCAGAAGAGCTAGTCCACTCCAGGAGGCTGCCACGAAAGGAAGAAGCATGGTAGCTAGGCATACTGTCGCCTGGCGACAACAACAGGAGAAACTACACCCACCCTGTGGCAGCCTTCCTAACAGGGTAAAATGCATCTCAGACCTCCTGGCTCTCCCCCTTCATTCCCACACTGCACGATCCACTTGATTCAGTCGAGGGGGATCTTCCTGCTTACTTCATCTTTGAGCGTGTTTGTAGACACGCCCGCCCTCTAAGGTAGCATAGGCATACTTGCGTGCATGTATAAATACTATACATGTCTTCCCGAATAACCAGAGAAGTTCACCACCTGGGGTTAGTCTCTCAACTCCCCTTGCCATTAGTATAGCCTGAGTTCACTTGGAACTCCCCTTGTCATCTCCCATTCTCCTTCACAGTGTTCCCTTTGTTCTCGAGCCTCCAAAGCTTGACCCTCTTGTCTTCCCTTCCCTTTGACAAGTCTACACCATACCTGAGCTCTTGACAATGCCCGACAGCCCTTCGAATGTACGCCACGATGCTTCGCGCACCCTTCTACCAAGTCCCTTCACCCTAAATGCCCCAAAAGTCCTTGAATGGCCTAGCATGCTTTGAGTGCACCTTCACTGAGTATCTCGCATTTTCGAGCATTTCTCGCACCTTCGACCACTTCATCAAAAGCCTCGAATGACTCGACATGCTCTCAAGCATCCCATATCCCTTCAAATGTTCAGTGCTCCCCTTTGAACAGCTACTTCTTCATTGAGCTCTCAAGCTCTTCTGTCTGGCCTCTCAGGCCCCTTCGCTTGTCTCGAAGGCATCCCGTGTGGATCGAGGATCCCATCCTTACTCAGGGCACCTCCTAACTAGACCATTGTAGGGTACTCAAGTACCCTGACCCTCCTTGCACACTTTTGCCCAGGCTCCACATACCGGTGTTCCACCTGGTATAGTGAGTGTTAGGGTTTCTTTTTCTGCACTTCAAGGCTTGTCTGGTCACATCAGTGGGTGGACAGAAACCAATGGGTCAATATCGAAGGCGCATGATGTCAAAATTGCAGGGGGAGTTTTCTTCTGGAAGCGCAGCAGGCAAGCAAGGAGGATGGTCAAGAAAATAAATGGAAGCAGTGGTATATCCCAGGGAGTACACAGTACTCAAACTCTACTCAGGGTGTGAGGCGCAGACTCAGACTTGTGGATGTAACTATGTGATAGCTCCCCCTTCTCAGTTTCTCCCCTCCGGTTCTTATCCTCCTCCCTCTCCCCTTTCTCATGCATCACCTACGCCTCCCTTCCATTCCTTCTCTTCTGGCCCCTTCCTGTCGTCCCCTGTTACCTCTTCCTCTCTCTTCTGAGTCCCCTCTTTCTCTTCCAACCTCTCCCGGGCCTCTCCCACTCCTTCCCAACTGCTGGTTTTCCCCCCTCCACAACTTTCTCTCTTGTTCCTCACTCCCCTGATGTCTCAACCATGCAGACCAAACCCATACACCACCAGTTACTCACTGCAGTTCTACTGCCTCCTTGGGATGGTTCACTATGAGTGCAAGTTCGAGCTGCCCCTGGTCCTAGCCAACCCTGGCAAGTGGCTTGCATGGGCCCATGGCCTTAGGTGGATGATCATGCATCATCCCCTTGTCAGTTTCCTGTCTTCGCTCCCTCATGCTTTCTTTCGCAGCACATACTTTTCAATTCTCATGCCCACGCCTCTGCGCATGGTGACATCACCATCCCCTCCTCTCGCACATTCCCTCTGGTCAATGATACCATCATGTACCTCAACACTGTCTTCCAAACACTTCCTCCCACACCGGAAGGAGCTGGTGTCCCATACCCAGTGATTGCCTGGTCTCCCGAATGTGTTCAAGCCAAGCAGGAGGCTGCCGACCTCGGTGGTCCTCTTCCCCCCATCCTCTATGAAGACCCATCGCTCTTCTTGTCTTCCCTCCAGGTGTCAACTGACAGCTGGGAGGAGTTCTCCAGGCAGTTGACTTCCACCCAGCACAAGTTCCACGACTCGTTCAGTCTCCTCCATCTGGAGATAGCTCGTCTCAGTGAAGGGCTTATTGCCATGAACTCTCACCTCCAGTTCATCCATCACCAGCTGTTTGAAGGCATTTTGTTCCAGGACCTGCACTTGGGGCTCACTGTGCAACTCATATTTAATTGAGTGGGAGAGATTGTTCCTCCAGAGTGGGGAGAGTTGGGTGGCAAGAATGAGGAAGCAGAATCCGGTCACCTTCTGCCATGCTCTATTTTGTAGACAATAGTTCACTGTTGAATTGTAGCTGTCCATGTCTTGTCTGAGCTGAGCAACTGAGTACACAACCTTCCTTCCAGCTCACATTCTTCCTTCCAAAGGAAGAGCAGAGCTTGTGTGACTCCCAGAAGGAACCATTGGCTTTCCGGATGGTGTTCATTTGCTTGATTCTGGGCCCAGAGGGGTGGGTTTGGCCCACAACATGATTGGATTCAGCCACCCAGAGTAGTCGAGTATGCATTGGGGCTATCTTAGGTTCAGCAGGTGTGACATGTGACAGTTAAACTGCTAAGTGCCCCAGTTCAGGACCATCAGTGACATGTGACAGGGGGTTAGTTTAGTTCATAGGGCAGCTGATCACTCCAGGGGTCTCAGACTGTGATCCTGATGAACCAAGTGACAATGAACCCAGAGAGGGTTTTGACAGCTGCTGTATGGTGGGCCAAACACTTTCCCACCCACCTATGCCTCATTTGACTTGTGACAAATTTAGAAACCGCAGTTCAGACCTGACTGTGACCTGTGACATTTGAACTTAGACCCCAATTCAGAGGGGCATGTGACATGTGACTGAACCTATGGTTGAGATGGTACAATAAAGGTCAGTTTCAGAATTGGAACATGTTCGCACATTGCCACTGACATTCGTATGTCCCAGAGCCCTGAGTCTAATCTGAATGAACACAGTGGCATTTCTGGATAGCAACCCTCAGGGCCTCCTCAGAGTCACCTTGACAGAAGGTACAGGTAATGCCATGGAGACTAGGAGTCAAGCATCCTTTTACATACCCATCTCATGCCATTGGTGTTATACTTTGAAACATGCATCAACACTGGGACTGTTTCTGGGTTTGGGAATAGTGTTTTGAGCTCATTCACTATTGAAGCTAAGTAGCTTGCAACCAGCATGATCTCTAGACCCTAGATCAAACACCAGCCAATTGTTCTCAGATTTACATGTCCATGCTTCACTTTGTCTGCAGTTCAATGGATGTTGTTGTTGAATAGAATAGGCACCTACCAGGCCACCTTGTCAACCAGGCTGCTTATAGCGCCTGTAGGGCATGTGCAGTATGTACTAGGTACCATTTATAGGTACTATACAGTAGTTTACATAAGCAGTCCTACCTGTATATAAGGACCTGCAGTAGTGTAGCTAAATCCCCAGTACTTTCACTCAGAATGTACTTGTGTGCCTCAAGCCTCAACACCCTCAGGTGTGTAGCATGGTCTGCTCAACAGTTGTTATGTGGTCAAGTCAGTGTGGCTACTACAGCACCCCTTGAGGTCAGACTGGTGAACATGTGCTCGTCTGGACCAACCATTTGTAATGTTTCCCCCAGCTTTTGCATGGATTTAATGGTTTGTCAATAACAGAGTCTAACATTACAACTACTGTAGTCTCATGCTGCCCTCTTATCTCAGCCATAGGTCTGAGCAGCTATTCAGCAAGGTTGAGTACTAATCTTTGTAGTTTGCTTTGTATATACTTCAATTTTAAGCTAATGTTTGCATGTCAAGGCTGGATTGTTCACAACAGTGGTCACTGCCAGTATCACACCACACTACAGCTGCTCCCATCAAACTACAACTCTTTTGTCTTGGAGTGCATCCTGATCCAGATGGGTGGCCCCTCTGATTCCTGGCACTGCTGACCCACTTGCTTGGTTTGCTACAAACAACTTCTCTCCTGAGGGCCCACTGAGATATGTTGGGGCATTATGGTTTGCTGTGCTGATCTTCCAGAGGTAGGTGTCATTTTGATATTTAATATACCTGTTGTTATAGTTTAAGAATGATACATAAATGACTGTCTGTGCCTGTGAGCTGTCAAGTGATAATGTATATAATACTGTCAACAGTTAATGTATAACACTTTGGTCTTAATTTAGTAACTGTTGACTGTTGAGCAGACTGCACTACACAGTGGTGGGTGCACTCATCTTACCTGAGGGTTGTTGAGGCTTGAGGCACACAAGTATGGGCTATGGTCCTTATATACAGGTAGGACCACTTATGTAAACTACTGTATAGTACCTATAAATGATACCTAGTGCAAACTGCACGTGCCCTACAGGTGCTAGCTATGTCGCAAATCTCTTCCTTGGATTCCAACACCTGGAAATTGCCATGTGCATTGGAATAATGTTTTCTGATTAGATAGCCCTGACTTGTTGTAATCTATTGGAATTCAGCATTGCAATGCTGAAGGCGGATCACAATGGCATTACAACAAGAATTACAACGGTTTGGCTTGATTACCAATGCATTGAAATCCATCAGGTGCTTAAGGTGATTCCAATGCATTGTAATCACTTGAAATCCTAAAAAAGGATTTCTGACATAAGTAATACAAGCGCTATTAGCGGCCCGGTTGACGAGGCGGCCCGGTAGGCGCCTATTCCGTTCAACTTGCACGACTCACGTCAATGCACACGGCAGACCAAGCCACCATCCATATCAGGTATGTCTGACTCAAACCATATGCGGGTATTGTGGCACTGCTTGTTTTTGCGATATCACACACACGACGCTCCATAGCCCACTGACAACCAATGTAGTGGCACACCTCGTGCCGCTGTGATGTTTGCCGCATTTTATCAGGGTGCTCAGGGGTCTTTGGCTCCTTGATCAGCGCACTCGCTGAGCTGGACATATTAAGTCACCACCCCGTTCTACATAGCTGATGCCCTCATCCACAACTCGCTGCCTTTGTGCGAGTCGCCTAGTGGGCTGCTGCCCGCCGCCCATGTTTGGCGGCGATAGTGTACCACAACAGCTTGTGCTCATTAGCCTGACTAGTCATGCCACATGGTGCAGGCACGGCGTGCATTGCGTTGTGTCTCCAAGTTCGCATGCTAGACCCGCAATGTACAGTCCCCGCGCCGACGTGTGCTAACGAGTGGGCAATTGTCATGCCCGCCTCTCGATTGGAGGAGCATTGTCGAAGGGTAGCGGGAGCCTCAACCTTCTTCACAGGTCTATCAACTGAGTGCATCCCTCATTCAATGCACCGGAAGCATGGAGCAGGCGCTGCCGAGAAGACATTCGCGCCGCTGGCTGAAGTATCTATTGCGTCGTGGAATCCAACAGATCTGCATTCCGGCTCGTGTGCGTGTTCAGATGTCTCTCATATTCTAGCCAGTAAGGGGATCAATGCCCAGGCATTAACAATGGTATTCCCTCAACGGTGATGTTCTTGTAGGTGTCTGCTGGGATCCGGCCAGTCAGTTGTCCTCTCAACATTCCCTTGTCCATCATCCTTGTAACTTATTATCACAAGCGATATTTCTGGATGTCCATCGACTTGGCCATACCCTCTGAAAATGTCCTCCTTCCGCTGCAAAGAGGAGACGTGGTCAGAGGGTTCTATAATAGAAGAATGAAAGCGCATACTAGTTCTCCTTCAATTGCAGGCAGCTCCAGCTTGCCGAGCTGATCAAACCTGTACACAAGCATGCCCGCCCACATACTTGGCGAGGAAACACTGTAGAGCTGGTGATTCATTTTGTGGTGGAGGTCTCCCACAGCGTGATCTATGTTGCATGTACTTGGCTTGATGATGAAGGGTATTCGGATCCATTTCTCTTCCACTCCTCCTTGTTTCAACATCCCAAAGGTGGCTTTATCAAGAATGAACATGTCAGGGCAGAAAAGCGGGACGCAGGCAGTGTGCGCACCATGGTAGTGCGGAGGCGCACGTGTGGATTGACTGTGCCCCCGTCGTACTAGGCCGCGTCTCGCGACGTGGGTGATGCTCTATACATCAGATCAGTCGCCAGCCAGAGTCCAAGGAGAAAAATACGTGCTGATATCGCAAACGCAGAGGTGGCAACGCATGCAAAGACAAAGAATAAGGAAAGACGCATCCTAAACTTGCAGACCGTAAGGTCGTTCGATGGTCGGACTCGGCGAGGTAGCGGAGCAGAAAACGTGAAAGGCGAAAATGACTGAGAATGAGCGGTCACGAAGGAGACAATGGAGGAGACGAGCCAGCCGTGCTCGCACTTGAGAGCTACGCGTGGCTATTTAACGTCGCAGCTACAAGAGCTGTACGGATTAGCATCACGTTCGTTATCAGCTGATTGATGAGGTTTATGGAACTGGTGCAAAAGGTTTTCAGGCACTCAGATTGCAATCAGAATTCTGAGACAAGAGTATGGCAAAGCTTTGTCTCCATCAGATTGGGTGCGTTTCCGACGTCCGTAAGAAATCTAGTGCAGATGTCGGAGAGGGAAAATGTGTGACACGTCGACCCAAGCATCGACCGGCTCCAAACCGTAACCGCTCTCGCGATCTTGTGCCTGTGCAGGGTGCCAGCTCTTCCAACGCCAGACTTCGCCTTTGCCTTGACATCAGGTTCAAACGCTGAAGTACTGAAGAAGGTCTGACATGGATGGGCTGCTCTGGCCAGCTTTTGGTGAAAGGGAGAACCTTTTTGTAATTATACAGGAGAAAAATGTAGCTATCTACAGTGGGTGACTTCCTGTAAGCCCATCTGGGTCGCATCAGACCCAGATTTGCGACCTAAACTGCACTGCACATGGTGCTGACCTGATGAATCAACTTGAAGGGTCGTGACTGCGACAGATGCGGGGCTGCAAAGGTGAGAAGTCACCTTCACCCTCTGCCGCCGTCGTGCCTGTGTTGCCCGCTGACTTCAGCGACTTGCATTGACTCGTGGAAAAGTTCTGCACCGAGATGTGCGAGGTCAGGAGCAGAGGATGTCGGTGCTGTGTTAGCCGGTGGGTTGGCCAAGTTGGCCTCGAGTTCACGACATGTATCTGCGCGGAACTCGAGCATCTGAGTGCAAATTAAGCTTTGTTAGGAGAAACGACACATGGGACTTACGCCTTTACGCAGCGCACTGGCAGCGCCGTCTGCTACCTGAGCGAGCGGAGTCGAACGCGTCAGAAGCAAATCGACTCGACACATCAGTAACACATCGGTAACGTGACCTTTCAACCGCGCTCGGTCCCCTGGCTCAGCCACCCACCACCTCGAGGTGGCCACGCTGAGATGCTGGCGGGGCAAGGTGCACGTCAAGGTGAAGGTCACCTCAGGCTTCTAGAGCCATCCATTGCAGCATTCATGTTCCTACATATGAGAAATGAGTTCTGTGCTATGTCCAAATAATAGATCATGTGCTACATCCCAAAATAGAAACTACAGACAATTTCCGAATCAGTCGATTTTATTTATATTGGGACGGTGAACAGAGGCAGTGAACGTTGTAGGACGGCTGGCCAAACTGGTCATCCGGAGTATCCCCGCTCGCAAGCGCCAGGCGGTCTCAGCCCCTCTCAGCGCACATTGCACCCCAAGCTAGGGGTGTGTCTCACCGTCCTAGATTTAGATGCCATCACGGCATCTCGGGGCTGCTCAGCCACCCAACTGTATTTTGACCTAGCATGCTCGTCGGATGGTCGCACCGTAGTGGCGACTACGTGAGATTCCTGTCGCCTTCTCATCAGTTCAGCGCAGAAACTCGCCCAGTATACCACAACTGATGATATGATTCAATATCTATGGTCATTGTATTGGAATGATTACGGTCCGTGCGTGTATGGTACCTGATTGTATAGCAACAACATCCTCGCCAGCCTGACAGCCACAGCACAAAACAGGAGACACTCACGAGTTGCGCGGAACCAACTTCGCGCGCTCCTTCACATTGTGGTTCTTCACAAACCTGCACAGAACAACACCCGTAACGCCCGTCAGCGCCCCCGATGTTCCTCATCAACAGCAACCCTTGAGCACAAACAGCTACTCACAGCCCGCACAGAGTTGCAAGGATCATGCACCCGAGGACGAACAGCCACGTTGGCTTGACAGCCTGCAGAGCGGCCGCGATGACCTCCGCACGGAGCGGCTCCGGGATGTCTGGAATGACTTCGATGCTCTGCAGCACTGCGTCTCGGAGTTCGGCTGAGAGCCCAGGCACCTTGTCGAGTTGCGTGCCGAGCCCGTTGTCAAAGACCGTTCCCGCAAGACTACGCTGAACAGTGAACATCTCATTCAGGGATCAGACCGAAAGAGGACGGACCTGAGGCCAATGATACCTCCGATGAAGCCCATGAAAGTCTGCGGCGTGGATGAGGTTCAGCGCCTTTCTGAGGAATGGACAGGGACGTGCACTTACAGAAATGGTCGTCGCCAGCGTGCTGCGACGCGTGATGTCTTGCCAGTCGGCCTAACACTTGCAAAGTCAACGCGTGATAACCAGACGCGAGA
Organism: Fomitopsis pulvina; assembly: GCA_964035675.1. Taxonomy (NCBI): domain Eukaryota; kingdom Fungi; phylum Basidiomycota; class Agaricomycetes; order Polyporales; family Fomitopsidaceae; genus Fomitopsis; species Fomitopsis pulvina. The sequence continues at coordinate 3,413,936 of OZ037956.1, forward strand.
GGACCTGCGAAACGCACCTGTACGGCGACGCTCGTTGAGGTGAATGCGCCACCGACGCCGACCTATGCGCCGCTCAGTCGCAGTGACAAAACATGGAAGATGTAGAGCACTCACTCCCATGAGGATCTGATAGCCGATGAGCGCGCTCTTCGACGTGTTTGTAGTCGCACGATAGAGCAGGACGGATCCCGGGACGCCCACAAGCGGGGCGAAGACGAGGAACGGCCAGTAGTACCCCACTCGCTGCACAGGCAACTAAGCAATCCCGCGCTGCCTTGTCAAACGGAGAATGCACCCACGGAGACTATGGTAGACGAGGCGATGGAGGCTAGGCAACGCGCTGAGTGAGCTTCGCAGGCCGTAGGAGAAGGACTGAGCTCACCGAGAAGATACGCCAGCATGAATGAGATGACTTCCAGACCTGCGCCGATCGCACTGCTGCCTTTAATCTGATACCTAGACACACGGTATATGTGTTGACAACCGATACAGCTAACGTCAAGGGAGAAGAACCTCACCATTCTGGAATGTAGTACTGATAGTCACTGCAGTTCAGCGAGGACTAAAATGAGGCGGGCAAACGTAGACATACCACTGCGATGGTCAACGCTGCTTGCAAGAAGAACTAGGGGTGCCCGGGAGTCAGATCCGTATGCATAGATTAAACGCCACCGCCTACCGTTTCCAGACTAGCAAAGATCTGCGTGCGCCTCGACAACATCATCGGCGGGATGAGTGACCTTGTTCCAAAATGCCACTGCGGCCAATCATAAGTGTTCAGTGGCTCGCATGCGGCCCTACACAGATGAACGCGCACGTACCTGCCATGCACACAGGAGCATCAGCAGCACGGCGAAGACGACGAAGAGTGCGATGACGGTCGCGGAGTCCCACGGATACGTTACCCCGCCCCATTGCATCGCCAAAAGAAGGCATACCGTAAGGCTGACGGTGAGGACGCAACCAAGCCAGTCAATTCCTCTGCGCAATTCAGCATCAGCAAAGGGATACCCATCGAGGAGGTTCTGTGGGATACAAGGGAGAACTCGAAGGGACGTACACGCGAAGTCTACGCAAGAGTGGCTGGTCAGAGCCATGCGTTGCGGAACGGTTGGGCATGAAAAAGATCATAGTCGCAACTGCTATACCGCCGAACTGCAGGTGCCATTGTTCGTCAGAGGACAGGACAAGCGGGATACGAGCCGAAGAGGCATACGGGAAGGTTGATGTAGAAGCACCACCGCCATGATAGGTGGTCTGTGGGAAAATGTTAGGTCCACGTTCCGCGGCTCATAAGGATGTTGCCGTGCACCTGTGAACGCGCCACCTACAGAACCACTCAGTCTGCTAGAATGTCTAGACAAAGTTGTGCTGACTCACCCAGTACTGGACCGCATATCGTCGAAACGGCCAACACTACTGACAGGCCTGCGATGAGGATCGGTCGGAGCGTGAGATCCGTGAACTGAGCCGCGACATAGACACGTTAGCGCATCATGAACCAAGGTCGGTGCGTGACCGAGAGCAAGTAACGACGCACATTGACAATCGACGCGATATAGCACACGGTGATCCTAAGATGCCCGGGCTGTCAGCACATACCTGGAAGCGCGACGGAGACACGTACCCTGCACTCCCGATGCCCGCTATAGCACGTCCGACAATGAGCGAGTTGATGTCTGGAGCCTGTTGCATATCCATGGGTCAGCGCCACGGCTTCCCAGTATCGGGTAGCCGAGATGGCAGACAGTCAAATACTACACACCGCGCCGCAGATGGCGGACCCGGCCTCGAAGAATATGACACAGGTGAGGTAGAGCGCCTTGAGAGGGACGACGTTGACCAGTTGACCGATTACGAGCATCAACGCGGATCGCGTGAGCATGTCTGTCGGTATCGTGATTAGAGCGTCAGCGTGGTGCTACGGATGCAAGAAGCGGGCGAAAGTTGGCGTACACGCTACGGCAACCCAGGTAGCGTCGTTCAGCGAGTCGAACTGGGACACTATGCGCGGGAGGGCGGTGGCGACCTGTGTGGACGCGGGGTTCGCGGTCATCCGGGGTGTGATGAATGACTGAAAAGTGGGGAGTACGTACGATTGTACCGTCAAGACTCGTCAAAAAGACGGTGAGGACCATCGACCTGTGGGTAAGTGGTTGTCGGTCATCTACTTTGTACCACCTGGAAGAGGAGAATCACGAACATAAAGAGCAGCCAAAGCGGCATACCCCTCAGGTATTGCGGACTTTGGTCGTCTGGCTTCCCCTCGTCCTTGGACTGCAATGCAGCCTCCGGGTCGGCACTGTCCATATTGTCCCCAGAGTTGCGATTAGCGAGCAGGACCTTCTCGGCATGGATGGACGCTTCTTCGTCTGCGGTAGGCTGCAGCGCTGCCTCCGGGCTAGTAGCGATCATTGCACCCTTGGCATCGTGGTCGCCGACTTGCGCCTGCTGGACGTCCATGTGGCCCGCATCCACCCCGCCTGCATCGGGGAGGTGGATGACGGGGGCAGTCTGAAGGCCATGCAGAAGCGCTGTGGGTGAGGCGGTGGACCCTGGAACCCCGGAGATGCCGGCGAATTGGAATGCGCCATCCTCGGAAATCCGATGGAGGGTTCTGCTGTCGTCAGATGCGGCATCCATGGATAGGCGAGGCCTTAATGGTTCAGGAAGAGGACTTGAACGCTGCTGGTGTGCTGCATCTTTGGCGTGCTGATTGTCCGGACCGCCAATGGACGTATCCGGAATGCTATGGTCTGCCAGTGCATGCGTGAACACGACATTTCTTGGGCAAATTTAGGAGGGACATACCAGTCAGCTGGGATGCAGGCGGCGCGACATGTACACCAACATGTCCATCCATGTGCAAAGGGAGAGTGGAGGACCTAGAGTTGGGCTAGCTGGGAGAAGATGAGAGGAAGGAGGAAGCACGAGGGGCCGAAGCGGCGAGGGAAAGGGATAGAAGATGGAGGTCGAGAACACGACACACGCGCACAGTGAGTGCTACTCATCCCAAAGTGGTGACGTCCCTGGAATGAAGGACGTCCTAACACCGCAGATGCCGTGCCTTGCATGTTGGCCATCGCGGCAGTCATCTATCACTCGCCAACGCGCATATCAACCACGCGCACCTCTTCCGCATTCAATCCAGCCACGCCGCAAACCGCTCACATTGAGCCACGCTGCCCAAGGTTTGCTGAAATGGCATTCTGTCAGCGCCCCGCCAGTGAGCAATGAGCATGTTGCTATATTTGGCAGACACCCTCGCCTCTGCGTTGCAATCATTTCACCCGTTCAGATGAACTCCAAGAGTGACGCACACTGCTTACAAGTCGCTGAGATGACTTTTGTGTGATATGTGGACGACGACAAAGACGGTTGCGAGCGTTGTACGAACGAAACGAGTCGCCCTTGGCACGGATCCTCGGCGATCAATGACTACGCGTGCATTAGTCATGGCACTCCCAGGCTCCTCTCACCTATTGCGCCTCCAAGTCAGCCACTGCCTAAGGGGAGGTGCTCTACTACCGTCCATAACAAGTGAGACGTGCACAAAACGTGGCACTTCATTCCACACAATATGCCCGGTTGACGGTATTCAGGATGTGTTCAAATCTTAGTTGCGCATAGTTCGTAACAGGTTGGTCCAGTCTGGCTGAGAGAACACTCAGGAGGCCTCGCCCCCCCTGCGATAGCCCGTCGCCACCAGAGTGCGACAACCGCCCAGTCAGTTGAGGATGAGTGATACATCGTCGCTGTGTCTCCGTCATCACTGAAGGAAAATTGCCACTCCGAATAACGAGACCAAGACATGTCGCGCACCTCTGATGAGCCTGCCTATCCCTATCATATATTGTGCCACTACCTACTCTCGTGTCGACACCTTTGCCGCTACGGGAATTGACCTCTCGTGCAGTGCATCACAATACATTTTGTCTCGGTATCCAGATCACCATCACCCGCGCTGCCTCCACCTGCGCCAGGGAGGCGAGTGATATGCCCGAAGCCTTGGATGAATGTCGCGGGTGGTGTGCTCGATCCGCGGACTCAGAGGTTGTTGACTGTAGGTCGAACACTGTCTCGTTGGTGGAGAGCCGGACTGCCTACGGATGGTTCTCGTCTCGAGGATACGTGTTTGCCGCAAGTTCACGGTACAGTTACTTAGGCTGCGTCAGTTTGGCCCGGTGGGGATGCATTATGCTGTGCGCCTGCGCTGCGACACCATTGGACCCAGCACCGCTTCTGAAGTTTGAACGTTGCTGCTCCATTAGAGCAGCTTCACCCAAGTGTGTGAGTGCATCTCGTAGTATCTTTGATCCCGCTGACGATGTTGTTGAGGTGCACGCAGGCAGTTTAGAAATGGCGGGTAGCAGTGCTACATGTATGCGCATGGATCTGACTCGTTCGTACTCCCAGTTCTTCCTCCGAGCAGCAATGACATCGCGGCGACACGTCCGCATCGCCGCACCTCTGATACTTGCTGAACCGCAGTGACTACCAGAGCACCACTTGCCAGGATGGTAAGGCCTCGGTATACGCCGAGTCTCGAGTTGGATTCACTGTCCAGGTACTGGATCAAATGCAGCCTCGCCGTCAGCGCAGGTCCAGGTGTAATCACATTCATGCTATCCTGTTATCTCCAAGCTCAGTCCTTATTCTGCCAACCCGCGAAGCTCCAGCGCGCCGCTAGCATTTGTTATCTCATCTAGTACTGCCAGCGTAAGTCCATCTCCGTTGGGCAAGGCGGCGCAATGCTGCGATACCTACGCAGAGAGTGAGGCACTGGTAGCCATTCCTCGTCTTCGCCATTTTCGAATGAGACCCGGAAGGTAATGTCGCAACTTCCGCGAATAGGCATCCCACCGTGCACTACTGCCACATACTTTATGCCATTTCTTGTGTACCGGTTGAATAATAGAGCACGCAAGGGATTAAAGATTCAGAAAGTTGGCACCCAAGAGGCTATCTGCGAAAGATGCGTTACGAGTCGGGAGGATTCAACTTCGCCCGCTCCTTCATGTTATGGTTCTTGACGAACCTTAGCAACAGTGCGTCTCTTCAGCATGAACCGCTCTTTCGCATAAACGTTGGAGACAACTCACAGCGCGCATACACTCGCGAGAACCATGGAACCAAGCACGAATAACCACGTCGGCTTGACGGCCTGCAGAGCAGCCGCGATGACTTCTGCACGAAGTGGTTCTGGGATAGTAGGGATGACCTCGATGCTCTGCAGTACTGCAGCCCGGAGTTCCGCTGGGAGTCCGGGAACCTTGTCGAGCTGCGTGCCGAGCCCGTTGTCGAAGACCGTTCCGGCGAGACTGCGTTGATGGTCAGACACTCGAGTACTCATGAAGCCGGAAGCGACTCACCTCAGGCCGATAATACCGCCAACGAAACCCATGAATGTCTAGCACGCCTCAATTCCAGCATGGTTCTGCAGAATGCTGGTAGTATGTGCTTACGGAAATTGTGGTTGCCAGCGTACTGCGACGCATGACGTCTTGCCAGTCGGCCTGGCAGACACGATATCAGTGATCACCTCGTCACCAGCAGCGATCGAACGGACCTGGATAGCGATACTTGTCGACGAGAATGCACCACCTACACCCACCTGCACACCAGCTCGTTACAGTCATGTAACACACAGGAAGTATGCTGCTTACCCCCATGAGAATCTGGTACCCGATAAGGGCGCCTTTGGAGGTCGCCTCCGTCGCGCGATACAACATAACAGCTCCCGGTATAGATACCAGCGGGGAGATAACGAGGAACGGCCAATAGTAACCGACTCGCTAGGCAGGTGTTTTAGCGAAGCCGTGGCTCTTAGCTTGATGGAAGCGGTACTCACGGAGACAATTGTAGATGAGGTGACAGATGCTACCACCAGATGCAATTAGTTTGCGTGTAGACGGAATGACGGGGGCTGAACGGACTTATGAGATACGACAACATGAACGCGATGACGTTCAGACCCGCTCCGATCGCGCTGCTTCCTTTGATCTGGTACCTGGATGAAAATGAATGTTCAAAATCTGGATTCGCAGGATTTTGTGGACACCTAGTCTCACCACTGCGGAAGATAATACTGCAAGACCGGTCGTAAGAAACTCGATGGTGATCAACCTGAGGTGGAAAGTGAACGCACCACTGCTATGGTCATTGCCGCTTGCAAGAAGAACTGGGAGACAAGCACGTCAGGTTCCTCGGTAAGGAAGACCTGTGCACACGAGATACAGTGCACCGCGAAGATTCCATCACATACCGTTTCCAAACTGGCAAAAGTCTGGGTCCGTCTCGACATCATCTTGGGCGGAATGAGCGACCTCGTGCCAAAATACCACTGCACACCGCTTCCGTAACTATCGATAGGAATGGACCAGGACGTTGCGGGCGTACCTGCCACGCGCAGAGCAAAATGAGAAGCACGGCGAACACGACGAAGAGCGCGATGATGGTCGGAGAGTTCCACGGGTAGGTAACTCCACCCCACTGCATCGCGAGCAGAAGAGAAGCCGTGAGCCCCACAGTGAGGAGGCACCCGAGCCAATCAATTCCCCTGCACGATTGAACGCTGAGGACGGCCTTTGAGTGTGAGAAGGGGAGGAGAGCGTACGTGCGGAGCCTGCGGAGGAGTGGCTGATCGGCGCCGCGCGGTGCGGGCCTGTTAGGCATGAAGAACAGCATTATTACCACTGCTACCCCGCCGAACTGCAGATGTCAAGGTTTTCAAACAGGTAGACGAGAATGCTACGACGGCGTACTGGGAGATTGATGTAGAAACACCATCGCCATGACACGCGGTCTACAATTTGCGTGCGATGTGAGCACCGGTCTCAATTCTGGTAGGTATTGGGCAAGCTTACCTGTAAATGCTCCACCTAGGGGAATTGACAAGCGGGGAATACGGCGTCAGTACGTACACATTTCCGGCAGGCCTGTGTACGTAAGCGTACCAAGGACAGGCCCACAAATGTTTGAAACCGCGAGGACTATGGACAAGCCGGCAACGAGGACAGGGCGCAGTGTGAGGGCCGTGAACTAAAGCACAGGTACAAGCAAGCCGGCGTGTTGTGAGTAATATCATCACTGTGAAATTGGCCTCTACGTACGTTGACGACCGCAGCGATGTAGCACACGGTGATCCTATGATCCGCCGCATATCAGCAAGCATAGTTGGACGACCATGGACATAGAGGCCACGTACCCGGAGCTTCCAATCCCGGCGATAGCACGTCCAACAATGAGCGTGTTTATATCTGGGGACTGTCACAAGCACAACAGTAAGCGGCCCAGTCTCCGTGTCGTTCCGTCCAGAGGTATGACTAGAGGATAGGATACGCACGGCGCCACAGATCGCGGATCCAACCTCAAAAAATATGATACAGATGAGATACAGAGCCTTGAGAGGGACAACATTGACGAGCTGTCCAATTACGAGCATGAGCGCGGACCTGGTAAGCATGTCTTGACGTGGGCCATATGTCAGTGTTTTGATTGGGGTAAGGCCAGAGGATCAAGGAGGAGACGCACAGGCGACGGCGACCCAGGTGGCGTCGTTGAGTGAATGAAAATGAGACACGATGCGTGGTAGGGCCGTAGCGACCTAGAGGTTCGACTACTTGAGCGTAACGTGACGAGGGAGGCTGATGTACGTACAATCGTGCTATCCAGACTCGTCAAGAAAACGGTGAATATCATCGACCTGCGAGATGAACAAAAATCGGTCTACAGGTCGCATCCGCAGAACGCTAGACAAAGACGAACACAAAGACTGTCCAAAGTTGCATTCCCTCGAGGTATTGAGGGGCTTTGGGATCTGCCTTGTCATCTGCTTGGGAATTGAGGCCGACCTCGGGGTTGGTGCTGTCGACGGTGCCCTCTTTCTCCTTTGATTCTGTATTTACAAATTGCGCCTTGTCAACATCCATATGACCCGCGCTCACTCCACCTGCGTCGGGGTTGTGGATGACAGGCGCCGTCTCGAAACCCTTGACAAGGGTGGTCGGGGACGTGCTGGACTCGGGCAAGTGTGAGGGATTGTAGAATTGCACAGAATCATCTGTCGAGTCTCGTTGTAGTGTTTTGTCATCATCGGACAGCACCCCCTCGTCAACAATACGGTTCTGAGAGCCAGCTGACTTTTCTGGGGCATGATCGTCTGTGCGATTGGAATAATCTAACTGGCAGAGGTTTAAAAGCTTGAAAGCTCACCGGTCTGCTGCTCTGCAGACGACGGGTCAAGCACGTCGATGGGATGAACGGCGGAAGCCATGAGCGGCAGGGCAGCAAGAGAGTGTGATGCTTATGGCTGAGCTGTGCCAGATGGTCTGCAAGATGGGGAACAAGACGAAAAATTGGAACCTGGTGGAGATGGGAAGATGGACGTTGATGACGAAACACATGGCAGAAGACATGGCTGGGGGGGGGGCCGAAGGAAGCCAGCGTACTAACTCTGCAGATTGACTTCCATTTCATGCATGGAGCGTCTGTCAGAGGATACACTGCTCGGACGCGAGCTGCGCCCACCGTGGCCATTGCTCTCAGGTTGTCCATGTTGGCACCATCGTCGATAGTCGCGACATCGGAGAGCAGCCAGCACCCGGGGCGACAGATGGTGGCGATGGCTCTAGCTGAGGCTTCCAGGCCTACAGTGCCAGTGCCAGTGGCCGCGCGAACACGAACGACGTAACCCGCGTGTCGCCACCTTCATGGGCGCTCGCCCGCATTCGCCAGCCTTTCGTCACAGTATTCTCATATCCTTCCCGCATTCGACCTTGCATCAGCAATACTTATTTTTTCAAGCCGATTCCGCGGTAGGATGTCTCATTCTCGTGTGGTAATGCGAGGACTGTTGTTGACGGAGAATGCACTAGTCACAGCGGAGGCAAAGCAACCCAGGCGCTCCATTCACCAGCTCCGACTCAAAGAGTCCACGCATGGATATATCATGTTGGACATCGCTAACGAGTTTCATTAACTTGTCATGGTCACTAGCACTTAATCGAAATGAAGGTTTTTGACACGAACATTCGCCGCAATTCCAGCCCCGTCCTGAATGAACGTCCCTGCCAACTTACGTCGCATGGACACCTTCTCCAGCTCGACGTCCAAGTCCTCGGATCGACCTTGTAAGTGAGTACACAGAACGCTTATTGGCACACCAATTCATCTACATCAGCCCTGATGCTTCGCAGCTATGACATGCATGTCTGAGCGACATGACAGAACCGCGCAATGATGGCCAAGCTGCTCACGCAACTGGTCCGTGAGAAGATTCGGCATGTCTCCATCGCCACCTGCTCTAGGTCATGTCAGACAGTCGAGTGGATCAACGCCTTCGACGCAAACCTTCAGTTCAAATGGCCGTGAGCATTCATTTTTTGGGCTAATCTGGCCATCCATTCACGCCACTGTTGTCGCAGAGCAGGCTAGACCTACAACGGCACATCAGGGAGCACACTCAGAGCGACGACGGCGACAATTGTCGAACGTCTCTTTGTGACAGATACAGTGGCGTTGAGCTGAATCTAGCGTTGCTACGCAACTCAGTCACAGTATAGTCGAGCTCCAATATACACTGGCTCCGAGTTTGACCTAGCGTATGTGGCTGGCGGTTCTGCAGGCTTAGGCAGGCTTTGGAGAAGGCCGGATCGGACATGCATACGTCCCCGACTTTCAGCGGCTCTTCGTACGGGCGCGCCGCCCGCCGACGTTCAGTTGTGAGTGTCGAAGGCCGCGATTCGTGCACATGTCTGAGACACCATCGATGCTTTACGCAGCCTAGCGCTATATTGAGATCCGGGCAGCATCGATGCCGACAAGGTTCATGGAAAGCTGTGGAAGATATGTCTCCAATGGGGTGTATCCAAGAATGCGGGAGGTTGCGTACCGTTTCTAGGATGCAATCGCGCAATGGCCATTGTGCCTGCAGTTGGGACGGCGAATCGCGTAAAGGAATGCATTGTCGTCGCAGACATGGAATTAAGGTCTGTCTAACCTGTTCGCTGCGTTCGTTGTAAGCTCAAGGTCAGCCTTCCAGAGCATGCTCAGCACCGACCGCAGTGCACTGGCGGTCCCCGCTTCTTACCACCTGCCTCTGAGCAATCACGAAGGAGAGCCCAACTATGTAATGATTGGGTACACGCTCTGCCAAAGGATCATTGACAGTTGGACTATTCACGTACCTGGAATACAACATCGTTGCCGCTGAAGTAGAATTGTTCATGCCTAGTGGGAGTATATGGTGTTGTACAATACACTGGGATCATGAACCAGGGCAGGAACTAGCACCAGAACATGAGGCTTTGGAGGATTCAAGGAGACGTACAACGTGGCCAGATAGGTGCTAGCACCGCCAACTCTCGGCCATTCGGCGTGCAGTGAATTCGCAACATATTACATGGCAGCCTGATTCACGTATGCTCCACATGTGCACCGCGAGGAATCGGTCTTGCTACAACAACGTAAATCTATGGTTTGAGCCTCGTGCTGCCCAGCTAACTTCGTTGAACAACTTGTCAGAAAGCCTTATCATCGATGCGCGAGTGTGAGCAACAGAGTGGCATTCATGTACCGTGTCCCAATGGGCATGCCCTTGATGTCAGTGAGCACTTGAAGGACAAGCCGGCAGACGTACCGGTATCTCGACGTCGTGCAGCACCAGTGAAGGCTGCAGAAGGAGCCACCTTGGCGCCAGCCATTCCGCCGATAGTCTATTCTATCAGTGCACAGAGTGGTGGAGACTGGATGCTACCGCCGTCCTGGACTACAGCAGCCACTCTGTGCTCGCCTGGAGACAGACCTCCGTGTTTATTCGGAGGCTACAGCAAACCTAACTGCCGCACGATCCGCCGCCCTAAGGTCGCTATGCATCTTCGGGTGCGCAATAAGTGTGTCACGAGGGCCAGGTCGCCGTGCACTATTGCCACCATCACCATCAGAGCAACCTTGCGGAAGCGCGAGCCCGTGCGGCTACCTGATTGCTGCTTGCGCATGAGCTTCTTGTTATCGAGGCGTCTTGAAGCGAAGGTCGATTGCAGCGGATTAATGCAGGGTACTTGCCCTTGTGTCCAGATGTCCACCGTAACTGCCATACTCAGTGCCAGTGTCCCACGTTACCTATGAGAGGGCAGAGAGGATTTGGTCCTCAGCTCGTTCCCGTCAATTGCGATGTTGTCCAACTAAATTTTGGAAATGGTGACGTCTCAGCCTGCTTAAAGTAGCCATCCTACTGACAGGATCTTGACATCTATATCGAGCAGGAATGAACGTGATCCAGGAGCCGAAGAGGAATCCGAACAAAGAATACTCGAGCACTGTCTTCGTCATTGTTCTATTCAGGCCGATCAGCCTCTGGACAGAGCTTAGTGCGGAGTTGGGATCAGTGGCTTCTCGGGGCGCTAAATACACATGACGGATCTCAGCCACCCTCCAGAGCACTGCTCCTCGACCACTAGACATCTCTACATATTTCTGTGGTGCTGTAATTCTTGAGCTCATAACTACACACTGAGTTGGTCATTGTGGATTTGCCCAAGAACTAGGTCAGCGGTACTCGACCGACCGAGTAGGCTAACCCGGCCGAGATCCCGGCCGGACACAGTACTTACTTAGCTCTCTCAGTCCTTGGACCTTTGTGGAATTCATCCGACAACCTTCGCGGCAGCCTTTAGCTCACTCACAAGGTTCCACGTGAACGGAGATTGCACTTTCCAATGCATACTGATAGCCATGTGTCGTGAAGGTCGATGTCCTGCACTAAGCAGTCGTGTTCGGGAGACCTAAAGTACGCCACATTCTCTCACATCATATTCGAGCTCCGATCAAGAGGAGGAGATATTGTAGACTCAGTGCTTCATTTACTGTAAGTAGACCATGCGGCGAGAAGGGATGTGTAACAGACTTGTACATACAACTGACTCGGCATCAAGACGCCTTGTTTAGCGCCTGCTGCCAGCCAGTCTATTATAGTATACAATGCTGACACTCGTGCCACGGAATCCCTCACACCGACTTAGACATCATTCAATTCGGTCGACAGTCTACATCTTCAAGTCAACCGCATACATTGACACGGAAACTCGAGATAGAGCCATCATTGACGCAAGCAGCAAATGGAAGGCCTGCGCGCCACTGTTCTGCTCGACGAATATTTCTCATTTGGCTCGCAATATATATCCAGACAAATAACAGACGGCCTGATAAAGGCGTTACTGTATGTAAGATCATTCACGCATACGATCAAACACGGATGCATTGACTCGGACACGGTGCTTGAGGAATTGTCAGGGTGTTGTCCTTCGCACATGGGCGTATTAGTCTCGACAGCTTCGCAATTGTTTGTCTGATGGGTTCAATATTCATCTTGCACGCTGATGCCAGATTGCTCTGCGATCACAGAGCTGGGCGATGTGCCCAACCCGACCATGCTCCGAAGCTCGCTGCCATTGGCAAAAATTGAGCCTCAACTTTGCGCGAATACCTCTACGCCACTATCGCTACCCGAAGGGGAAGGGGCCCTTCGAGAAAGCATTCGCAGCAAACGTTTTGGTGAAGTTCTGTGCGTTCTCTCGCCTTCATGCCGATAGTGTCTTGCTTCCTGGTAGGGTGCAAAAATGCGAATTTTGGACATTTTGATTCCCGAACATGGTGCCGCGGATCCGGCCAGCAACTGCCTGTATGTAATTGCGTGCCACTGCCCTGCCTCCCTCGGGCGGTCACTCCAGTTCAGGCAAGCATGGACATGCTGGAACACCTTCCGAGAATCTTGCCCCTCAATGGACAGGCTCCGCCTCGCGTGTCACTGCACGTAGAAGGGTCCTCGAACATGGGCCCTAGATGATGCAAGCTGTATCCGCAGCATGCCAGACATCTTCCCTTATCTCGCTTCCTTGCGGGTTGCCAGAGAGGTCAAGCCTGGAGGTGCGATATTCTAGAGGATGAACAGACTATAAGGACCACGAAGCAAGGCATGAGTTTCGCCTCGTCATACGAAGATCTCGCCATGTCATACGACGACGCCTGCTCGACCGTCCAAATTAACTATCACTCGTCGGACGGTCTTTCCTTGAGGAAGCTCCCCGCTAATCACTCGTTCGACTTTGGTCTGCTTGCTTCACTCGTTGTATTCACCGTCTTCGTGGCGCTATTGGCTCTCGGCGAGGTCATTCAATTCCTGCTTGCCCAAAGGCGTATATCGACGGGGCCGAAGGGCAACTATGTGGTGCTGCCATGGCTACGGTACTTTGGGACGCCACAGTTCTTCACAATGGAGTACCGATATCTGGCCAAGGCTCTTCAGCGATTTCCAGGATCCTGGTTCAGTTTCCGAGTCTGTCAGGTGAGAATTGCACATTCCCGAGTCTCATACCGTGACTCACCGCATGTGTGCAGAACAATGTCGTTGTCGTCTCCGGGCAACAAGCGAGACACGTCTTCTTCAATTGTCAGTCACTCACCTTCCTCGAGGGATACTTTCTCCTGGTAAGACGCTGCTTAGATGACTCCACAAATGCTGACCATGGCGACTCTAGCACCCAAATATGCGATACCTCATCCCCGATGCCTATACCGAGGGTCAAGACGGGTTTGGGTGGTTATTGAAACAGTTTTCTAGACCCGACGTCCTGCATCACCGTACGTATACTTTGCCCGGCGTGTACCCGTGACAAGCCTGATGCCTCAGCACAGTCCTATTACCCACTGTCTCCGACGCTCAACGGGTTATCGCACGCCTTGGCGAGCACGGTGTCATGGACCCCTTCGTGGATCTTGACCGTGTATGTCCTTTGGCTGCCTTTCAAGGGCGTCTTCCGCTTACACAGTGAGGCACAGGCCGTTTTCGCCGTCTCGACTCGGATTGCAACAGGTAACGAGATAGCGGATGACCCCACCAAGTTGTCGACCGCGCACCGCGCTTTGTCGTGGTTGCAGGAGGGCTCGACGCCACATGCACTCATCCTGCCTTGGATACCGACGCCTGCGCGGTTCCGAGGGGTGTTGGGAGGTTTGAGGCTCCATCGCATGCTGAACGAGGTTTACGTGAAGCGCAAGCGACTTGCTGGAACGAACAAGGATGTCTTACAAAGCCTAGTAGATGAGGACATGAGCGGGACGCAGGCTGCGGTGGTAAGCACTAAGTATCCGTTGACCTCGCCTCGCAGTTGATGCAGACGCTTCATGTTGATTAGCTCACTATCATGACTATCCTCGCTGCACACGGCAACACAAGTGCGATTCTCTCGTGGTTCCTTGTCACCCTCGCGCAACACCCTGCTTGGCTCACCGCTGTCCGCAGCGAGATCGACGCCTTCCTAATGACCCACCACATCTTGTCCCCGCCTGCCACTCCGCAAGCGTCTTCTCCTACACGGCAAACAGGCTCACCAGCCGACATCCCGCTATTCGCTTGGGAACGCGCGCTCCCGACCGTCGATCTGTGCCTTGACGAGTGTCTCCGGCTGTACATGAACATCCCCCTGATTCGTAGGAACACAGGGGACGATGTGCAGGTAGCAGGGCGGACGATCGCGAGCGGTGATTACGTCATGTACATGATGGAAGATGCACATCTCCACGGTGAGGCGTACGCGAACCCGACAAGGTTTGACCCGACAAGAGACCGGAGTAGGGCAGGGAAACTGGGCTTCGTTGCTTGGGGAGCCGGTGAGTGACATGGTGAATCATTGTGGTAGACAAATGCTTACCTGCTCGACAGGGACGCATCCGTGCACTGGCCAACGCCTCGCAAAGCTGATCATAAAAGTCTTCGTCGCGTTGTTATTGAGGAATTACGACATCGAACTCGTTAACGCTAAAGGACAGGCTCTGAAGAAAGCCCCGGAGCCGCTCATGGGTTTGTTCAGCGTGCCGAAGCCAGATACAGACGTGCGAATACGATACACGGCGAGAGAACGGTACTCCTCGCCGCGGGGCTTGTGAGGACATACGGATTTGCAGTGTCTAATTTGATCGAGCGCATTCAACCTGGCAGTGATATGATTATGTGTACAAAATTACTGCAAATAGAGTAGACTGCTGAGCGGTGAAAGCAATCAGTATCCCTTCAATGTGCAGCATGGCACCGACTCTAGTTGAACGCGTTTGAGCCAGGCTGGACAGCGTCCTGCATGACCTCGGTCAAGTGTTACAGAGAACACTCAAGTTACTAGTACTAGCGCATGAAACTTGGACTGACGAGCGCTTCATTGCAGAACAAAGATCGCAGTGTTGTAGCTTGTTTGCATCCCACGGTAGATGCCGAGGACTGTTGGATTCTGGTCACGTCGTGGTCGCTGTGGCCGCGGTGACTGCAACGCGTTCCTTTCTATTTCCTCTTCATTCTGCTCACTCCGGGCTTCCTATATCGGCGGGCACGACCCTTGCCTCTCTGAAAGCGTAACCTGACTTTTCATGCCGAAACTACGAAACGTGCCCAAGCCGAGCCCGCCCCTACTTGTCGTTGACGCCTCAGTCCCTGCGCCAGCGACATCGGGAAAGTCAAACGTCAGGGCAAAGGGAAAATCAAGCCCAACGAAACGAGCTTCGTCTCTCGTACCTTTTCCGACCCCTCCGCGCACGACGACAAAGCGTAAGCGTGCCCGGTCACGAATAACTGACTCGGAGGAGGAGGATGAGCAGCCCCTGAAACTCGTCTCCGATGATGATGAAGATCTGAAGCCGAGCAGAAAGCATGATGCGAACGGTGCGCTAGTACTGGGTTACAAGAAGAGGAAAACTCTGGATGCCATCGCAGAGGAACTGAGCGAGGCGCAGGTCGAGGAGGCGTTTTGGATGGGAACATCGGCAACAGTCACAGGAGGGGAGAGTAGCCACAAGGGCGAGACATCAGGTCGAGGCCGGCAGCGCTCTCGTTCACGAACACGCTCGCCGTCATCGTCTCCGCCACCAGCGCCGCACCTCCTACGCAGACAACATACTGGCCTCGCTTCCCCTCCGCCTTCACGGCGGCAGCCGAGGACTCGCATTATACGCAATGCACGGACGACAAGGGCTCAAACTACGCCTGTCGTTGCGGGTCCTGCGCCGTCTGAAAGCAGAGGCAAGAAACCAGGACTTTTCCCCACGCGGGATTCGCCCGATAATCCTTTCCTCGCCGACGCCAGTGACTCACCAGCATCTGCCGGAGTCGCAAGCGGTCCAGAGCCGCCGCGTACTCCGAAACAATTTGAAGAGAAGCCCACCATGACTTGGGTGTTGTATGTCCATAATATCATGTAGTGCGGACCTCTTTTAACAGTTGACTCATTTCATTTTAGCCGTGGTAAAAAAGTTGAGCTTGCCAACCCGCACTACAGGTCTCCAGATGCTGGTGGATCAGATCGCGACGCGGCAGCCCTACTTCCGGAAACTCATTCTGACTACAGCCCGCCCGCTACGTACGCGCCGAAGCTTCTATTCCCGGACTCGCGCCGGGACTTGCGCCGGCGCCGCCCTGTTGTGGATGATAACCCTTCTCCGCGCACGCCTACTCAAAGGCTTCCTACTCCTACCATGGAGACGCGCTCACAGGCTCGTGCACGGCTGCGTGCAACGCCTGCAGACTCCGACGACGAAGGCGCCGAGCATCTGCAAGGAGGGACGCTGGCTCCTAACGTTGAAGAGGACTTTGATGAGGCCATACAGGCCGCGATGGCGAATCGCCTGGCCCAGCGCATCGGGACCAGTAGCTCTGCTACACATGCTAGCGAGGTGCCGCGGACGCGAACGCGGACACAAGTCAGCGGAGCGCCGCGGCCGCCTACGAAGGATACTGACCAGGCTCGCCGTGCGATGGGACCTGTGAGGCCGGTGAAACGCTGAGCGTGCTTCATTCCCGTGTTTTCCCTTCTTCTGGGCTTTCCTCACGCTGATATACGTCTTATTTCACTGCCTGATCTCTCTTTGGGCCGTGCAATCTTGTCCCTGTAGTACCCCCGATGTGCTCATCTACTTACTCGTGTTGCGACACCCTTGCTCTGTATTGCTGCGGGCTCGGCCCACATCCTATAATCCTGCATATGCGACACCCCCATCCTAGTTCCTCACCGTCCTTTTAGCGCTCAGCTTGCCATGTCAGGGATTCTAGAATCGTCATGACACTCACGCTAGGTTCATGTGATTTTGTATCGTCATATCTCACAACCAGTTATGCAATCCTTCCCTTACATTGTGTGATTTGGGCCTGTTCCCTCGAGAGCGATGTGCCCTGTAATCGTTGTTAACAACAAATAAGAATTCTTATGGCTTTGCATACAGATGCAGCGCAGTTTCATAAAATTCAAGCAACGAGGAAAGCATCGGAGTATACCACGGTGTATGTAAAGCGAAGTAAACGGTGTCAAACAGAACTTGGGTTTGTGGAGTTCCAGACGCAGATAGGGAGTTCAATATGGCAGGTCGAAACAACAAAATCTTCTCTCTTTGAACGACATGGCAACGAAGCGGGGTCTTCATTGAGGGTACCTAGTCCAGTGTCGCCATCGTCTTGAAATACGATACCGCAGCTAGGAAGACCTAGTAGGTCCCAAACCTTGGCCGGAACCCGCTTGCGCTACTGGACGAGAGTGAGTGTCAGTGATGCGGGCCACAGTACTCTAGTGGTCCGGACCCGTATTTATGTGAGGTGCGAAGACGTTGTAATAGATTGTAGCGTCCCAGGATGGTACGGGAGCGACGTACCTCCACGACCCTCTTCTTTATTCTTGCATATCTCTGTTGGAACGATCCACGATGGAATGCCCAGCGAGCAACAGCAGGCGGCTCGCTACGTTCAGCTTCGACGTTCATCTCAACAGCTGGATCTGAAGGCGGAGTAGACGGTAGATTAGTTCTTGCGCGTAGCTCGTCGGCGGGGGTTGGTGACAACAACGATACTGGATCATAGAGCGCGATGACGGATTTCCATGGAAGAGACTCGCTGCAGTTAGAGTAATGGGGAGACCGCACAATGGAGGCTGCAGGGAGCTTGTTCTCACTAGGATCAAGCGGGTCGTCGCGAAGACCCGAGGCGTCCACAGAAGACTGGGGCTGATCACGCGGTGGGGGTCGATATGCTGGCCTATCCTTCCCGTGAAGTCCTCGGGCCTTGCTGTTATGAATGGGAATTGGAATCTTGAATTTCTTCTTAGACAGAAGTATTTCAGATTTCTTTGGAGACCATTTCCGTTTGGACTTGGCAGGAGCTAGAGTCGACCAGGCTGATTCCGGAGACGTAGCGTAGGCTCCGTATGCATCATGCTGAGCGGTGGGCCGAACAAAAGCAGCGGGAGAGCCCAAGCGCGGGACCACTCCCTGGTGAGCTGGCGCAGCGGCAACGGAGGATTCCATTGGCGCAATACGCGCCGGAGAGGACAGTGCACCAGGTGTTGACATGCTCCAAAAAGGTCAGAATCGTCAAACTCAAAACAGAGACAGTCCCTACCATTCGCCATGCCTTGACTGTGCTCGGTGTGCTTTTATTCTGCATGATACAGTGTCCAAGCATAGCGGAGTAGATACAGCATGCCCTTGAACGTCGTTCAGATTAGAGTGAGTGGTGGAGTACTCCGCGAGCCCTGTCATAGAGAGCGATTCCAGTAAATGTGGAGATCGGCCTTGTCTCAGCCGTTCAACGGCGGCGTCTGAAGGACACCCTGTAAACGGAAAGATTTGCACAAACGCTCATGAATGATGCACTCAGTTGCATTTTTGCCACTCCTGTTGAACCAACCTTGTTTGAAACCAGTATTCGATACTAAATAGGAGACAGGCGTTCTAATCGTAACCGACCGCAAGGGCGTCAGCGTGTGGTCTTCGGCTTGAGGAATTGTAAGTATATGCGTATCGTCTGGCTTTTCTGTGACAGGTTGCAGTTCCTTGACGGACTCGGAAATCAAGGACTAATGCAAACACGCAGAGGTAAAACTCAATCGGCATAGCGGTCATGCATATCTGTAGTAGGCTCACCGGGCGCATTTGGACAGGTTGTGAAGAAACCCCTGTGAGGTCGCACTTCGAGCCCGCACGGACTTCCCTCTGCCGCCGAGGAATTGCAGAAATGCCTTTTTTATCCTCCGTTCCATGAGATTTGGGCTGAATCGACGCGGCGTTCCTGCGCGAAGCAGCATTGATTTTGGCAATGATCCAGGGATTCGGTTTGTGCTGCGCATCATCCTGTCTAGACGAGAGATCCAGCTCTGCTAGAAGTGACGACTCCGACGTTGGCACAAGTATTTCGGGTTCCGAGTCAGCGCCATCGACCTCTATATCACTGTCCGAGTCGACGGGATTGTATGCTCGATAGCTGTAGCCCCAGCCCATGTTATCGGAGTCGGCCATGTGCCAAGCTTGATGCAGTGTTGACGCAGAACGCTGTGGTTTTGCTAAGCAGGAGTCATAGACAAGCAGGAGGGTTGTAAGGAGACTAAGCAGAGTCTACTGTGTCGTAGTAGAGACCAAGTAGACACCTCAGATACTGTACCACTCAGTAACTGAGTAAGCATGTGCGACGCGTCGTGCACGTGATAGGACGACAGCGTGTTGGCGCTCGTCACTAATCTTGTCAACCTTGGCCGCCGTCAACCACTTGAGGCCTTTTATAATTTGTCAACAATTGTTCGACTGTTGTCTTAGTCTGCCATTCAAACCATTCCTGTATCTCGCGTGACCCTAGCCTTATTTTTTCTGCTTCTTGGAATACGTCCAGCTTGTCTTGCCAATGGGCAACCGTGAAGATGTCTTGTCTAATCTCACTACCCTTCTTCGTCTTTCCGACAACGTGGAGTCCGCGAGGCGCAAGCAAGTCCCCTTCGTCTCACAGCGATTAAAGTCAAATGTTACCAGGAGTTCGCCAGGACCAATCGATACTGGTCTCTTCACTCCGCCCGACTCTCAGAGGCAAGAGGAAGCAGATGCAAGGAGGATGTTGATCAGTCCCCCGCCTGAAGAATTTCTGAGGAAGAATCGCGCTGTTGTACGCGGATACACTTTCACTTTGCGCATGCGACTCATTTTGAGCTAGTCTTTGCGATCCCGATCTGCTTCTCTGTCTACGCAGCACCTTCCCGCTACTCCATCCCTTGTCGTTAATCCGCCTTCTAAGCCAGCTAAATCGACCGCCAAGCGGAAACGTCCTGCGGCCGCGACAGCATTACACATAGTACAGACCGCTCAAGGGACCATCTCTCATGGAGAGCGCATGAGCTCTTCACGAGATGAAGCCCTGGAGGCAACACCCAACAGCAAACCCCACAAGCAATCCAAACGTCAAGTCAGTTTCGTCCCCCGCGACATGACCCCTGCCCGTCCATCCACTAGCAATCCATCCCCATTCATTGATGCAGGCACACCCAGTCGTTCTGTCCCCGGCGGTTCTACGTCCCCGACGAAGTGTACACTCTTAGTATCTCCCCACTGCACCAACCCGAACGCAGATTACATCCCTCCCTCTCCATCCCTCCGGCGTGACCACCTGTCTGCCTCAGCCCGCCGCCGCTCTGTAACACCTGCGCTCCCTTATGAACCCCCGCCTGAGCGATTCACACCACCACGGGAGGTCGTCGTGCATTCGCCGCAGAAGGAGAGCCCGACGAAGAGGCGAAGGTCAGTGCATAGTGCGAAGGCGGCGCAGAAGTTGGTGCTGGCGGTGAAGAAGGAACCACCTGTTATTGATCTCACACTTCCTCTTCCGCCTCCATCGCCGACAGATGACCCTCTGCTGCTGTCGGGCCCGCCGAGGAGGGCGCGGCCTCGGTGCAGCGTAAGTGGAAAAAGGAATGGACGGGGGACACCGCTGCGGCCGGGCGACACGGGCTCGCCTTCATTGGATACAGCTGCGCGATCTCGCGGTGCCTCTGCGTGTTCCAGGGATACACCACTGTTGGGCTCGAGTTCACCCATGCACGGAGATGACACTGCAGACCATCGGCTACCACAGTTGCTCGCGGAAGATTCTATGTTGGATAGTCCCTCGTCTTGGGACGGGTATCCTCGCCTTCCGGAGGCGGCCGGCCCCAACCAGCCTATGGTTCCCGCGTCGTCCGACGCGTTCTTCGAGGACGAGGAACATGGAGAGCGTAGCCGGTCTCCGCCTCGCGCGTTCGATCTCTTCGGAAACACGTTTGACACGGCGGGTGGAGCGACGAGCGACGATTCATGGAGCGACGATAGCCAGGACCGTGGAGGTGATGAGGACTTCGATTGGTCGGGGGATTACACAGGTAAGTTCAGGATGGTAATGGTCCCGACGAAGGCAGACCCGCCGAGTAGCGCCACGAGAGGGCGGATGGAGGCGTGGGGACGACCTAGGAGTCCGTTTCCTCGATTGGGGAGGGTGGTAGAAGGAGGAGAGAAGGAGATACTGCAGGAAGAAGAAGGTGGAATGGAGCAGCAGGTCGGTCTAAAGGCAATGAAGGGAATGGAAGGTAGGCCAAGGTCAACGGAGGGGTTGAAGACTGAGCAGGTGGTGACCTACCAACCAGAAGATCAGGGGGAGACGAAGGATGCCGACCGCAGGGTGGCTGAAACGGGTGAACGGGTCGGTGAAGATGAACTGCAAGGGCTCGTTGACATAGAATTTCCATTGCACGACGACTCTGCCAGCGACGGGGGGGAGGTTGAGGAGTGTGCAGCGTTCCTGAACGAGCCGGACTCCACCACCGTGCTCAGCTCTACGTCTCGCCATCGGTCCCCTTCGCTCGCTGGACTGACGGCCGGCCCGACCACTCAGTCGGACAATGGTGACGTGATCATGGATGACACTAGTGACCAAGATACTCTGACTGAGCCTGAGTTGAATCCTGTGGACGCAAGTGCGACACGAGCGGGCGAAAAGGAGGTCGAAGTAGTCTCATTAGGCATGCCCGCGGGAGCTACGATGGAGGTCCCTACGGAACCGTACACGGCCGAGCCTGTTGATCACAGCATTACTGTGCCAACTGCAATTGAGATCGTGATGCCAGATGGGCAGGAGACATTTGCCGGCGAAGAGGAGGACAGCTTGGATGAAGCCATCATCGATCGCGAGCTGTCCATCCTACCCGACGATGAAGACGATGAAAGTGATGACGAGGACAAGGAGCCGCAGAATGTTTTGGAGGATCTGGAGTTGAAGTTCCTTCGTTCAACTCACGCCCGTCCGAGCCCTGTTCCGGCGCAGAACTCTGGCCAAGCTGTCGTGGCAGAGGATAGTCCGGATGGCTACGACGAAGACGAAGTTCTAGATGAGTGTATAATCCAGATCACTAGCGACGATCCATTAGCAGCTGCTCGTGCTGCCGCTATCTTGAGAATGGTGAGTGATAGACACTGTTGTCTAGTTCTCTGGTACTGAATCGCGTTGTCGTAGCACGATTATGACTGTGTGCCCCGAAAACTGGCAATGAAACGTCGGCATTCGGGCATCGACTCTGCCATGCGAGACGCGCGTCGAAGATCGTCATTATCCTCGGGCATCAAGAAAGCGTTCTCATCGACACCTCAACGTCGCCATACCCTTGGGGGAATGGTCGGCGACAAGGTCATTATGCCGGGAAGTCCTGCCATGACGCTGCCTCAGCTATTGAAGGAGGTAGAAAACAGCCTAGATCTTGGTAGCGAAGGCGGGTCATTACGGAAACTTGCAATGCAGCGTAATGCGTTTGCCACGCCTTCTAAGTCGATGGAGCTGTCCACCTGGGCTGCATCAGACGTATCACCTCTTGTCTCGAAGGAGGCGGCACATGAGTGTAGCGTGTGGTCTAAGAAGGATTGGAAGCGGCTGGATTCGTGTCTCACAGACGAACGACTTGTTGTTGGAGGTGGTCATGGTTTAGCGGATGTCGACGCCATTGATCTGGACAAGGTGGTTGACAGGTTCCTTGCATCTCCGGATGGTCTGGCTCTTTCACATGTACTGAATAGGTGAGCCTTTGGACTGATCTCTGCTTGTGGTTTTGTTCTGCTCACTCTTTCTGTTCAGGGATGATATTTTGCGCCGGGGCAGAACATTGCAGAAGAAACAACGGTCCGGGAGAGTGGCTCCACCCACGCCTAACATGCGATCGCTACGCACTCCTGACACCAACCTTCGCGATAGCGTGTCTCCCGCGGTGACAGAGTATATGAACCTGTATACCGGAGCGTGCGATGTGAATTCACGGAGCGCACATGCAACGATACCTGCGTCGGAGTCACATGCACACGCAACAGAGTCGCAGCCAGCGAGACCTGATCCGCATCAGGCGCACCCTTCCATCGCCACGCGAGCCAAGGGGCTTTTATACTCCTATTTGCCTCTTCCCACCGCACTTCGGTCGAAGGTGGGCAGACAGACAGACTCCCAACCCGGCTTGCCCGTGCCTCCTCTTGATGCCTTTACAAAGGCTCGACCTCAAATCCTGACCCCGGCTCCGAAACCGGCCCCCCGCGCTGTCCCGCCCAAGGATACTGTCCGCCTCCATTCCGTTCCTCTGCCTAGACCATCTAGGATTCCCCGTCCCAAGGATCCTCCTCGCCGCCTTGTCGAGCTCCAGCCATTACCATCCGCGTCTGCCAACAAGCCTTCTCGAGTGGCCTCATCTGGACACAGGCGTAGTAGCGGTGGAGGTGTCAAGGCTCTCATCCAAGCCTTTGAAGAATTGAAGCAAGTGCCTGATACGCATCCGAATGACTGAATGGGTCTGGACACGATGCCATGAGTCTTTACCTGACTTGATCTTCGGCACTCAGGCACTCTCGCTTGCATCCGATCATCCGACTCGTTTTTCGTTTCTCTCCGTCACGCTCAGCCACCTGCGAGCAATCTGGGCACTGTCGAGCGCGATGTGGACGAACAATTCCTCCAATACACACGGTTCACAGAGAGAGCGCCGACATCGATGACAACATTGGTGTCGAGATACTGCTCCCAAAGTATTTAAATTGGTACACATGAGGGCTGGTATAGGGATCTGTTACCGATTACATTTCACCATTATTGCTAGAGAATTGGGTTGTATCGGATGACTGTGAAAGGGAGTGCCGCTACACTACCAGTCGGCACAGCCCCTCGATGCTCTGGGGTCTCGAACGTACGGTAAAGTAATGCATTTTCCCTTCCATTACTGCCCTGGTCCGCCTACAACCTGCAAGAGGTCAGCTTCTGTCGAACAACGTGATTTCAATATTCATGCAACATCGTCGGGATCTAGTGTGATACTGGGAACTGTGCGCGACGACCTGCGGCTATGCTACGCCTGCGTTCTCTCCTATTCTCTATACGTTCGCCGTCCACAACGGCCCGCTCTTCATTTCTCTGCATGTGTTCACCATCCCTCTCAGTCCATCACACGTGTAGCCTCTTCACCGAAGCACCCTGACCCTGCGCCTGCACCTGCGCGCCAGCCTTCTTCTTGGCCTCCTCCACGCCGCCGCCCTTGCCCTCGCCCTGCGCGTGCACGCCTACCTGCACCATCCCCGGCCCGTCAAACGCCTCTCCCCACCCCCCAAACGGCGTCGCAGGACTGAGCGTCGCCGGCGTCCGCGGCGAGAACGTCAGCGCAGGCGACACCAGCGGCGCGCCGTCTTCATCCGAGTCCGCCTCGTGCACCGCGACGCCGTGCCCAAATCCCTGCGCACTGAGCCCTTGGGCGGACGTCCGAGGGAACGTCGGCACGCTCAAGTTTTGCACGCCATGCGCAGACGGCTTGGCCGAGCTGCTGCCAATGCCCACGTTGAACGCATTCTTGCCCGCACCTGAGGCGACAGCAGCGTTCGTGTTCGTGACGAGGCTCTGCGAACTCCCATTGCCCGCGAATCCTCGTCTCCCGTCCAACGATCTCGAGCTCAGGTACTGCGACGGCAACGTCGTCGATCGCAGGTGCATCGCCTGGCCCAGCCCCGCATCCGACACCTCAGGGATCCTCACACTCGACGCGTGTGTCTGGTTCCTCTGACGCTGCCCGAGCCCGTTCCCAATCTGCCCCATGCCCGTGCCAGCAGCGCCAGCGTGGAACTCCTCTTCCGCGGTCAGCCCGCCCGACTGGAGCGCGTCGAGCAGCCTCCTCCGCCCCTGACTCCGGAGCTGGAGCTGCTGCTGCGCCTCCAGAAGCTGTTGCTCGGCCTGGCGCTCGGCATGGGCCTGCAGCAGCATCCGTTCCATCGGCGTGAACCCATTGTCAGCCCGCGCCGCCGCGCCCAAGCCCAAGCCCTGAGCAAGCTGGAGCTGCGCTCGGGCGTCCTGCAGGGCGAGCAACTCGTCTTGCATCGTGCGCTGCGGGATACGCAGATCTTGACGGAGGTACGACGACGCGTTCGACTGGAGGTCGTCGTAGCCGTGCCCAGCGAGAGACAGCTCCCGCATGCGGCTCTGTAGAAGCCCCTGCTGCTGCTGGAGGGGAAGCGTAGTGGGCGAGAGCGGGTTACGTAGAGTTGGTAGTTGTCCTCCAGTGAGGAGGGTCGAGAGGTTCGCGCCCGGCTGGAACCGACCGAACTCGGGGGACAAGACGGGGGAGATTGGCATCTGGGGGTGGACCTGGCTCCCTTTAAGGTTGAGTAGCGCAGCCTGCGCCATCGAGAGCCTGCCCGGAGACTGCTCGCCTTCACGGCCGGTCCTCTCCATGCGCTTTGAAAGCGACCCCCGGTGATCAGTCCCTCGGTCCATGCATATACAGGTACACATTTTACTCACACGCAGCTCGCGCTGTTCAGAGGTATCAGCGAACCTGACCGAGATCCGGGCACCCGCATCGTCAAGCCCACGGATTATTCGACCATGCAGACGCTCTATAATTTCCTCCGCCGCAACGCGACTCTCGAACCTGCACCGCCGGCGAGTAAACATCTACGTCGTCTGAAACACAATCCGTGTACAGGAGACACACCTGACAAACGCAATCATTCTCGGCGGATTGCTCAACCTCGTCTGGAAGAACCGGTTGCTGCAGATCTTGTATGGCTTCACCAGGGCTGCAAGCGTCATCTCGTCGATGCTCAGCGGCAGGCCCTCCATGTACAGATTCGTCGACGAGTTGTCCCTCAGCTGCTCCATCCGCGCCTTGAACGAGTCCGCGGGCGCATCCTGAGCCCCGGCCACAGCTTGGAAAGTCGGCGAGGAGTAGATCGTACCGGGTATCTTGTGGATTTGCTAAAGGAGCAAGTGCAAAGATTGTCATCATCGACCCGTACCGTGTAGGGAATTAAGAATAGGACGAACCTTGGAGTATGAAGGATGGAGGTTGCGATATTTGCGCAGAGATTCAATGCACTTCTCGGCTGCGTCGATGCTTTCGAACCTGTCCAATAAAAAATGGATATAAGTTGGGCCTTCGGAACAGGAGAATCATACGTGCAGCCACGTACAAGACGAATCCATAACCGCTATATCACGTCCAGTGAACGACACGGCCAGAAGAGGATAGAAGCAGTCAGCAAATCGCGGCGACAGAAACCAAAACAGACGCAAAGTGTTGGAATACCCTCGCGAGAAGTAGATTATCTGACAAGGTAAACATTCTAGGCCACCCAAGGGTCCGCGCTCCACTGGAGAATCCACGAGCCGCAGATGCGACAGGTGATTCGCGAAGTTGGACGGCTTCTCTCCGCGAAGACACCGGGCGGACACTCAAAGAGCGCCAAGCGCGTCAACAACAGCGAGACCAAAAACCAGACACTCACGAAGGCTTGTCACAAACATGGCGCGTGAACGTGCGCACGCTGACGACCGTCCCAAACTCACGCGTCATTTTGAACAGCTCTTCCTCCGGGAAGTTCGGCGGCAGCCCGTTGATGTACACGTTCGGCGTGCGGAAGTCGGTGCCACCTGGCGTGCCCGCTATCGCGGGGTGCGCCAAGGCTGGCGCGCCCGCAGGTGCATTTACCTGCGAGGAGGGAGCGGCTGGCGTCTGCGGCTGATGCCGACTCTGAACCTGAGCCTGAGACGACGATTGCAGGCTTCGAACGGTAGCCTGAGCAGGCGTCTGCGGAGTGATTGGCGAGGTCTGGCTGGACTGGGAAGACGATATCGGTGTCGTGGCGGGAACGCTCAACGTGACGGGAGAGGTTTTAGCAGCGAGCGGCTGCACAGGAGGGAGAGCGGAGTCGGTAGGCGTGAACGAAACTGTGGGTGATGCTACGTGGAAAGGCACACCAAAGTCAGACGCATATAGTCATAATTCGAGAGCGGACGCTTACCATAGTCGTGGCTTTTGACAGGAAATCTTGAAGGAGAGGTCGATAGCTGGTCGCTCGCAACAGAAGTCGGGGCACACGCGCCAGAGCCGGCACTGGACGCTGTAGGCTCGCGCGGACGTTCAGATATGAGCTGTCGAAAGTCGATCGGCTTGTCTAAGATGTCGTCCACGATGCGATCTTGACTCTGGAATGGCGGTGGATCCGTTGCAAACGGGGACACGGTGCCGGCGGCGGGCATGACAGCAGCATATGGTTGCTCTGCAGCTACATCATCACGCGATGGAGAGGACCGCGGGACGGTGACGGCGCGTTCTACTACGCGGCCCTGACCCTGTGTGGGAGAGGAAGAGTAGATGGGGGCCTCTACACCAAAGTCTGGTGTGAACCTGACGAGGGGCGAGGAGGGTATGGCGGAACTGAGAGGCGAAGCGGAGAGGAGGGGATGAGTGTCTGCGGGATGTTGCTGAGATGAGATCGAACGAAAACTACGTGGGGAAGAATTAGCGGGCGTCAAAGGAGATTGCGGTGCGGAGGTATCGATAGAGCTAGCGGTGGGAGAGCGAGTGATGTCTGGGAGAGGAAGAGGGCTGGTAGAGGTGTCGCGTGAAGCGGAGAGCGGAGAAGAAGGAAGGTTTGATACTGGGAGCGGAGAGCAGAGTGGCGGAGTGCGCGGACAGTGCGCGGAAGGAGAAGGAGAGAGAGACTGCATGTGGTGCGAGAAAAGGATGGCGGAGGGGAGGCAGAGATAAGAATTAAGAGGAGAGGAATGGGTATTGGTCTGAAAGAGAAGGATAGCAGGAAGTGGAAACTGGAGAGCTATGCGAAGTGGGAAGGGTATGTGCGAGTACGGCTGGTAGAGTGCGGGAAACAGACTCTTGGGCTGAATTGCAGAGTATAGCTGAATGGAGGGGGGACGTCAGGGTGCGGGAAGGGGGAATGGATTGGGTGCGCACTATTTCTGGTATCGATCTGCAGTGTATGTGACGCTTTGACGAATAATAGGATAGCGGTAGTTGGAAGGCTGAGGATATCTGTGCTGGAGAGCGCTAGAGAAGGGTGGGAGGCTGTGTTGTGGTGATGGTAGAGGAGAGAGACGGAGGAGGGGGAAGGGGGCGGGACGGGAAGAGACTTATAGGAGGGGAGAGAGAGATCGCGGGGGGCGTCGTCGGGCGATCAGCGTGCAGCCGGTGTCAACGCGGGCTGGGGCAGCCGGGGGACGGCGGCGCATTGGGGAGTGCACTTTCCGCGACGGGTGACTGCTGTCCACTTCAAGGGAGATGCCCGCAGACGCTCGCTCGATCTCGCCCGCCAATCAGGCTTCTCCCTCTCCCCCTTCGGGTGGGGTGCGCGTCGTGGCGTTGTGGTCCCTCCCCTCGTCCGCGCGGCCCGCCATGCCTCTGCTGCGTCCGCCGCTGCCCGACCGATGCAGCGCACTCCGCGGGCAGACCCTGACGGCCTGTGCACGCGGGTGCCGAACTGGGACCCTTGCGAGCGTAAGGCGGGTGGCCACGCGGGGGCGTGCTGGGTGCCCACGTTCTCGTCGACGCGCTGTGCGAGACAAGACAGCACACCCTCGCGATCACGTGCACGCTGCGTCACCGTCCGCTCGGCCTCTTCGGGATGCGCGTCGCCCCGAGCGATCGACCACCCGCCATGCGCTGCCTGCGACGCGTCCACGAGGCAATGCCGCACTAGCGCTCCCAGCGTGACAGGTCCATCCCTGCAGCCCCGCCAGATTGTCTCCTCCCGTGTCACGCTCAGCACGCCGGCCAGCACGCACGCACAAGTCTCGCAGCCGGCGGTCGTCCCCCGCTTCCATCGCGTCCACGCTCCAGGTTCAGACGTTTGCGATTCGTGCGGGCCCGAGACGGCGTCCCCCGTGCCAGCACCCTGAAGCCAGTGTTAGATCAGCCTCAACGCGGCACAACCCCTGCCCAAAGCAGACATCCCACACAACCCACCGCACGACCGCGCGCTCGCCCACCTGTAACACATCCCCGCGACTACCTCACCCAGCTCGTCCGACGCGAGCAATCACCCTCCTTTACGTGTACAGCCCGCGGCCCTCTCAGTCCACTCCTCGTCGGTAGCGAGCTCCCGCAGGCGTTACGAACATGTTGCATAGCAAAATCGGCGCCACTCTCCCCCATTGCCGCCACTTCTCGCTCTTGCCCACGTAGGTCGCAGCTATGTCCTCATCAGGAAGCTCGCCTCGTTTGACGGACCGCGCATCGACCAGAGCTCGACGGACGGGAGGGACCTTGGCGAGCTGACGTCCTGTGTTGCTCAGTCAGTGATGTGCGGTCTTGCTGTGTGGAGGCGGTTACTGAGAACGTCGCTCTCCCCATCGCATCCGGGTCGACCATTTTCACTTGCATGTACTGCTCTCCATGCTTCCGAAATTACTGCATTACGGGATAGATCAGCGGAATTTCAATACCCGCCACCTAAGCACTTGTGCCGGGGAACGGACATTGCTCCTCATGTCCTACCCGGATGGTACAGCAGAGGCCCCACTGATGAAGCAAGATGAAGTTTACCCATGAAGCGAATAGTTGGACAAAGGAGAGGCCGAGAATACAAATGTACAGGTTATAGCAGAGAATGCAGCAGTCTCCATGGTACCATTGAGACGAGAAATATCAAAAGAATGCACAAGACAATCTGAGGCGGCGTTTCGATGTGCAACGCGAGGTTGACGCGTCTTGGATGCAAACACTGCCAAAGGGCGCGCAAGGGTTGTGTTGCAATAGACAATGCAGATCTGATCAAGGCGGAGTCTCAATATCTGCTCTTCAAAGTCTGGAAGGGGGGTCAGACCCCCTTCTAGCAAAGTGATTTAAAACGGGAGTCTAGCGAACCGAGGCATGGTCAAGACCCCCATGCTGATAACAGGTACAATAAGGATAGAACTTGGTCGATACATGGCTCCGGAAAGGCATCCAACAAGAGAAGATATCACATCGAGTGGTATAAAAATCATGGGATAGGCTGCATGCTGTGACCAGCAGGAATCTAAACTCTCAAACTTTTGAAACACCAGGAAAGATATAGTACATCTTGGAAATTCCCACTACATTGTTGCCTGATTACATAAGTTGCACACACTCTCTGTGCTCTCTGACATGACGCTGCAAACAGAGCATCCTTTCCCGGTCCTGAAAATGCTTTTTGAAATAATAACACATACAGGCCACCTTTCCTGAATGAGAGTGTGGGCGAGAGGTTAGACCCAGCACCCTTTCAGCGGTGCTGAGGCAGGAAAGGCTTCTGGCACCAACTAAACGCGAGACCATCTGAACTAAACTCAGGTTGACTTTCTATAGAACTCTTTGCATTTCCACCGATGGATATGTCGCTCACTGGATGTCATACAGCGGTTATGGATTCATCCACCGGCTCCGTAAAAGAGGCCGGCATGTAGTTGCGGCGGTAACCCACGTCATGGCAATCTAGAAACATCTGGTACATCCTCATCATCAGTGACAGACTCCCTGCGAAGGAAGCGGCGATAGACTGCAGGATCATCTTCACCGGCAGAATGAGGCGTCAGTGTTGACTGAACACGACCACCTCGTATTTTCCCCTGCAGGCCCAATGTAGCAACACAAGCTTCACGATATCGCACGTCAGCTCTGCAGGGTGATCCGGGGACAGTACTAGTGCTCTATTGACACACGAAGGTATGGCTTGCTAACCAGTCCTTCAATGATATACAGAATATGTTATCTTCTTTTCCGTCGTTCCCCAGCGCACCGGCATGACGGCTGCTCCAGCTTAAAGGACACCGGAGTCGGCGATGACGATCCTGCCCTTAGGCGTGCCGGAAGCGGAGCCCAGCAGCTCGACCTGCTTCACGACGCTGTCGTAGCCCTCGACGACCTCGCCTAAAAAAGGGGCCGTGAGCGGCTAAGCACCGCCGCTAATACCGAGCCTCGATTACGTACCGAAGACGACGTGGGCGCCATCGAGCCACGACGTGGTGATCGTGGTAATGAAGAACTGGGAGCCGTTGGTGTTCTTCCCTGCGTTGGCCATGGAGAGGAGGCCGGGCTTGGTGTGCTTGAGCTTGAAGTTCTCGTCTGGCGCGCGGCGGGTGAGCGGGCAAAGGAAAAAGGCAAGATCGCGCGCGGAAGACGCTCACCCTCGAACTTCTCGCCGTAGATCGACTTGCCACCGGTGCCGTTTCCCTGCGGATGACGGTCAATGCATGCGGGGGGGGCACGAGGTCCCGATCACGATCAACTTACGCGAGTGAAGTCGCCGCCCTGGAGCATGAATTTGGGGATGATGCGGTGGAATGCGGCGCCCTTGTAGCCAAACCCGTTTTGGCCGGTAGCCAGCTCCCGGAAGTTCCTCGTTGTCTTGGGCACGACATCGTCGTAGAGCTTGAAGACGATGCGCCCGAGGGGCTGGCCGTCGACGGTGATGTCAAACTAGCCGAGAAAACGCGCATGTCAGGCTGAGGGATACGCAGAGGGTTTGGTACTTACATATACGTTCGACATATCGACCAGGCGGTAGGTAAGAGAAGAGGTGTGGTTGTGGAGAGGGAGGGCAGAGAGCACCTCTTAAAGAGGCACCTCGGCAAATTCCGATCGGGCTCCATCAGCGTCTAAGAAAATCATATAATCTAGCCGCTGTAACAATCGGTCACAATCGGTCACAACCGCATAGCCTGCACTCCACTCACGCGCGTGAGCCCGAGCACGCGTGTCTTGCGTTTGCAATCCAGTTTGTGAGTTTGCTGTTCAATGGACTCGGTTCCAAAAGGCTCTGTCTTAACTCTGCCCCCCCCCCCCCAGAAAGACCTGCAGGATGCGTCGGCGACTGCTCGAATTCCGCTGGCAACGCTTTCGCTTGTGTCGAGGTATCCGACGGGTAGGACTGAGGGCTCGCTCCGCTCTCAGAGAACTGGTCTAGGCTTCGTGCAGTGTTGCGCGATATTGCTGTTGGCGTCATATGTGTCGTTCCTCGGGTCACAGGCTACGTCTGCGAGAATAACTCAGCATCTGTGGGGCATCAGTGGCATCACAGCGGGCATCGTACCGCATAGGTGAGAGCGTGACCTAGGACTCCTCCACCGCGAAGCTCTGTATCTCTCCGGTGTTTTCCCCTGTGACACAGAGGACTCTGGGTTGCAACCAGTATGATCTGCAGAGCCTTGCGTGGCCTGGGTTCGGTCGGCTAGCCCAGGTGCATGCCTCCGGACGTCCGAGGATCCGAGACCGACAGTGGCCTCGCTCGGGGCTTGCTCGTCTCATCAGGGCCCCTTGCTATTCGACCCTCAGATGCACCTGAATGCAGCTAGCGCATCCCAATACAGTGCGATCATGCCACCAACGCTAGTTTAGCGCGCGCCACAATAGTCGTACAGGACGGGAAGTGTAACTTCACGTCGCGTTTTTGGTGGCCAATGCTGACTTTGTTGAACGCGATAGATTAAGCCCCCTCCCCCCCCCAACAAGTGCGCTGCTATCGGGACCTTTCTATTCTGGCGAGGACATCGACGAACAGGCTGATCGATATGCAATAATAGGTTTGCTTCCGGCCCGGGGGAACGTGGCACAAAAGTCCAATTACAATGTTGGCACTGGTGTTCCCAGGTCTGCCGCAGCAGCGTGGCCACTGTGCGACACTCCCTAAGTGCTACGGTGAGATGGGGGCCATGCGTTTCCCTGTTCCGACTCCGCCCGCAGCTCTCTGCCCAATTGCGACTGTAAGCGCAGCACTCTCGAGCGATGGCACCAGCGTCCTCGCCCAATGTCCTATCTGTCGCAGGCCAGACAGCATTCGGCTGTGCCTGCCATGTTTTCGCCGCTGGTTATTGCGCTTCTCCCAACCGGAACGCTCTCGCCCTTGATCTCCTGCTCCTCCGTAGGAATCTGATCTACCGCTGAAGGCCCGCGGCGCCATTCCTGACTGTTGGCTCGGCAACCTAGAGCGGTAGACTCGCTCGGTGCATCTACCTCATGCCCACAAAGTCTGGACGATCTCGCATCAATGTGGTAGGACGTGCACCGCCGGTTCCTTTTTGGCGCAGATTCGCATCGGCGCTCCCACAGCTCAGTTGCCATGCGGCTGATAGGCTTACTGGTTTCAGGAAGCATGGTGTCAAGGGCCTACCTTGAGTGTTGCTCGGACACGAAGAATGGAACAGATGAGTCCCTGGTGTTTGCTTGACCCTGATTGCCACCTAACAGTCTCGCTCTCGAATGTGCCTGGTTACGGTCTTGCTCTCTACGATTGGTACGACCGCTGCGCTAGGTGCGGATGGTTATGCCAGGCCCAGAACTGGCGCCAGTCTTGTTCTGCCCACCGGGAATAGCAAGATATGGACCGTGTACGGTCGGATGATACGACAACCACGCGCCTCGCCTGTGTATACGACAGGTTGAAGCGGCGACGCCGTCAACGAAGAGTGTTCTGCCATCCGCTGTGGCGTCTTCGTGCCGAGGCTATACAGCGCCACTTCAGTCCACTTCTTATCCGTAGGACGAATGCGAATCGCCTTACTACGAATATATACATAACATGCAGGCCAACGATCCGCACATACAGGCATTGGGAAGGCTGAACCGCCATCCTGAAACGTGATAGTCCCGGTCGTGGAGACGGCTGGATGGATTTACTGACGGGGGATCTGACAGGCTGAATCAGGGTGACAATCAGCGTTGACTGACCTGACAGCTAGGAATGCGAATGCGAACCAGGATCGGCGTCTGCGACGCAAGTCTGCGCTGATGACAAGAGCATGTGCGGGGAGGCAGTCAGAGGCAAACACATACCGGCACTAAACCTCAATACGACGACGACGTTGATCTCTGCCTTGCTATTCATGTGCGATGCCGAAGAAGTCCGCCGGACACTGGGATGTATCGACGTCCCGGAATCTCGGAAGAACGCATTGATCGGCGAGACTGCTGGGCGCACTGCGGCTCAAAGTTATGCTCGTTGCATCCTCCCACAGTCGTAAGACGACGCGCCGTCCCGGTGACAGACTCAACCTTATTGGTCGTGCAGAGCGTCCGTCGCGAGGCCGCTGAGCCCTGATCCTCCGCGCTATCCAAGTACAGTTGTGGACACTCGAACGTCGACACACTTGACAACACGAGCGATTGGGACGACAGCACGAACCACTCAAGGCTTGGCGCACGGACGTAGGCTTTTGTGCCCGAGGGGAATGAGCGCCTGCGGTCAGATCATGTCAACGACAATGAACGCTTGACCAATGAGAATTGGGCGTCGCTGTAGTGTTCGCTCACCGCCGGCTAGAGTGCCATGGTCCAGCTGCGATCGCTCATAAGGTTTCCCAATTGAACACGGGTTCGGGCATCAGTTTTACGGCATTCGTGTCTTGATATAGATTTGGAGTGGCTTGGTGTACAGCATGGCTATAAGGAAGCCTTGTCGAGCTATCGCCTTCCTCACCCCTACCCCTGCGCCTGATGCTCGCTGCGGTCTGCTAGCCACCCACGAGGTCTCATTGATAGTCCTGACGATGGGCGACGCATACTCAGACTATACGGATTCGGAGGAATACCAAATGTCCGTGTTAACGCCGCATGAGAGCCAGTCCCAGTCAAGCTGACCTGATGCGCATGCTAGTTCCCTACACAATTACCTGCACCTCGTTGGCATGAGTAATTCTTGCACCCTTACGCCGAGAAAGGCAACTGATGGTGTCTAGCGATATTCTACTACGATTACGCCCTAACATTCGGTGAAGAATACGCGCGAATCTGGAAACAGTCGAGCTTGAAATCCAATTTCCTCTTCTTGATCAACCGATATCTCACATTTTTCGGTGTAAGTCGAGCACTGCAATCAAGCCGAGTACTCGTTGATCGTGGAGCAGGATGTCGCTGTCAATGTCGGCAATTTCTATAGCTTCAAGACAACCAAGGTAGATACGCGCCCTCCCGGGACGTCTACCCTCATTAACCAATTATGCTGTTGTAGAGGTTAGCTCGAAACACGATCGCGATTCGAATAGACTGACGCAAGGTGCGCGGGTTAGCTGCAGTCAGTACGCCTTTTATCGACAAGCACTCCTCATCGGTGCCCAAGTCGTCGTCTGTGGTGAGTCCATTCAGGCCTATCATCGGTCTCTCTGACTTGAGCAACAGTCATCCTCTTCCTCAGGACTTCCGCTCTGTATAGCGGGAGAAAATCTGTCGCTGGCACGATCCTGGTGACCGGCATCACTCTTGCCGGTCTCGCAATTGTGAGAGGAACCTTTGTGCCACGGGAATTCTACCTATCTGAACATGTACCACTCCAGTACGCAGTGGTTGGACAACACGAGGCCATCTCGCTGAGTGGTGGGTGCCATGCGGCTGCCACCCGTGACACGTACGCATACCGTTCGTGCGACACATCCTCGCCCGCTAATACAACCGTCACAGGGCGATCCGTAAGTAAAACTTTCCGCATCCAATCATAGACTCACGTTCGGTGTTGCAGACATTGCTGTCGCATGGGAAAGTCTCTTTGCTTTCGACCTGATGATTTTTTCCCTCACCATGTACCAGACGTGGAAGCAGCGGCCCCAACACCTCGTCCGGACCGACAGGTTGGACATCATCTCCCTCATGCTACGAGACGGTAAGCAGTCAATCACGAAAGATGGTTGATTTTCTCACTTGCTTGAATGCAGGAGCTATCTACTTTGCGTAAGTTGATATATACTCTAGAGTCTTAGCTTCCGGCTCAGCTATCCTGTCGCAGAGTGATGGCATCGGTGAATCTGTCGAATACCTTGACGTTCTACGTAAGTCTCATATTGACTCTGCAGATCACTGATTGACAACGTACCACAGTTATTGCAGGTAGGTCGATCTCATCGGAGGGCCCTTTCATCTGCTTAGCCTTCATCCAGCCGCTTCTGCGAGGCGTGCTATCCACATTCGCGAGCAGGTGAGAGATATTTACCTTCTCTCCACCAGCGGTGTTCTCACCTGCCCTTGTCAGCATCTCAGTGACCATGATGTCGCGTCTGATGCTCAACTTGCACGAGAACGCAAGCATTCACTCGACAATCACTAACCCCTCGACCAGCGATAACTCAACAACCGTACTTTTCACGTCTGGCCTTGTGATGGATGAGGGCGATATGATGGCAGTTCGTCCGACTCTTCCCGTGCAAGATACCCCGGATCAAGAGATGGAGGTCACACTTGGTGACGACGACCAACTGGAGGGGATCGAGTTAAGACCTGTTGTTACCCACGGAACAGAAGTATAGCACTAGCTTCATGGTTGATGAGGTACACTCTCTGCCCGGGGCTCGTTCGTATTGCTAGGATTGTATTCCACCACGTGTGTGTATCAGTAGCATTGTCCGACATAATTGCCAGCAGATCCTGTTTTTCTCTTTGTAAGCGATCGAATAGCAGTTACAACTTGTAGTATCGTAGTTTGAGAAACCCACTGCATTGTGGCGCAGCGCCGGGAGGCATACACGGCTCTGAACAGCAAAATAAGCTCCAAGGGAGATTCCAGCTCCCGTCTCTACGGTTCCGAACTAGAACTTCTGCATCAGCCACCACGACATGACAATCTGACCACCAATCAATGGGAACCTGAAGGCTTAAGTGAGAGAAGCGAATTTAGCAACAAGGTCTCCATGACTCCGTGATACTACTCACACAGTCGAGAATTTCAAGCTCAGCCGGGACATGCCGCAACTCTGTTGGGCGCCCTTGTGTATGCCATCCACGACACCTCGTGCGCAACACCATCGACAACGACCACCCAAGAGGTAAGAGTTTTGAGAAGGTGCGTGATTGTCTTACACTTGCTATCCATTGAAAGCTACGGGTATGATGACTATGTGAAACTGGATTTCCGGATGGATGGCACCGTGTCTGACTGGATGTATGATGACTCGCTCACATACTCTCCAGATGCCTCTCCAAGAATACCAGGTAGTTGGTCGCCACCTCCCGACCGAGTCGGACCCCACTCCCAAGATCTACCGTATGCGCATCTTTGCCCCCAACGAGGTCGTCGCCAAGTCCCGGTTCTGGTACTTCTTGAGGTGCGCAGTCCCTTCGCTACGCATGCCCTTGCACTGCGCACCATGTCATGCGCCGGTTGCTGACAACAGCGCTTAGGCAATTGAACAAGGTTAAGAAAGCTAGTGGCGAGATCATTGGCGTCAATGTTGTCAGTAGAATCCCTTGCAGCCGTTCAAGTGGCAGGCGGAATGGGAACTAACTGGTGCCGCGTGCGGCTGCCTCCTTTAGATTCACGAAAAGAAGCCTCTCAAAGTGAAGAATTTCGGCATCTGGCTCCGCTACGACTCGCGCTCCGGCACACACAACATGTACAAGGAGTTCCGTGAGCTGAGCCGCGCCGATGCCGTCAGGTCCTTGTACCAGGACATGGCTGCAAGGCACCGTGCTCGTTTCCGGTCTATCCACGTATGTTTCCCGTTCCCTTACAGTCATCTTTGTTGATGCGGTGTACAGATTCTCCGCGTTGTCGAGATCGAGAAGACCGATGATGTTCGCAGGCCCTACATCAAGCAGCTCCTCACGCCGAGACTCAAGTTCCCTCTTCCCCACCGCATTGGGAAGAGTCGTTCGACCTTTGTCGCCCACAGGCCGTCCACTTTCTAAGCTGGCAGGCTTTGACATGGTATGTATTGCGGGCTCCGGGCCGCTGGTGGAGAAAGGTTTTAGGTCTTTCACCTTGGTAATTGACCCGTTGAGCACCTCATTCATTGTCTACTTACATGCATTATGGCGCTATGAGGTTGTCATGTGATTGCTCGTACCTTCGGCACTGGAGTGACTGTCATATCAACTTAAACAAATCGCTACTCAACAACAATGTCGCACGTCCATACACCGGGTGCCAGAGGTATTTGTTCAGGGCAACAGATTCTTCACTCTGATTATTGAATGGGTGATCTGCCACGTCCACGTCACATACATGTAACACTGAAATCATGGTCTCGGACGTGACTTCAGTAACGATACAGCAGCAGATATGTATAGGAAGTCTCTACATCAATGCAATGTATGATTACGAACCAATGAAGATGGAGCGAGTATTACAGCACTTGAAGATTGAAGACTAGGATCACTAAAGATAACGAAGGATAACAAACGAAAGTGGACGAAGCGAGGGTAATAATGTGTCCAGTCATAACGAATATTGACTACCGTTGTTAGAGCCGACGCCATCTCAGGCGTTCTTTGTGTAGGTGTTGCATCGGCCATCGTCTTCAAGGAAGTGCTAGCCAGAGGTCGAGCAGCTTGGCGAAGTTAGGTGTACCCAAGCCAGTGACGGGGTCCCACCCAGGCTGCGCCGAGAAGCCATCCGTGCCGCAGCCAGGGTTATTCCCCGACGTGATGTCGTTGAACGCGCTCGTGAAGTTAGAGCTATAAATCTAGTCGCACCGCCGCTTGTTAGCTCGCCGGCGGTACACAACAGTCGGGCAGAGACACACTGTGGGATTAATAAATCCGATCGGGCTCTTGCCAGTTGCGAGTCTGGCGTCGTTCACGCCCGAGAGAATGGCTGCAGCAACTGGCGCTGAAGCAGATGTTCCCGCAACGAGCTGTTGTTCTCCATTTGAAATGATGGAGTAGTTGAGTCTGCAGCCGATATGTCTCAATGCTGACACACCTAATAACCGGTTGCCGGACTCACCCATTGGCTGCGATGTCGGGATAGCCACGCGAGATACCTGAAGAATTGTAAATTGCCGCGGCATAAGGGGGTGGATAGCTGTCCAGAAACCCGTGCACAGCGTTTTCTTGCCATGACGGCATTTGAAAGATATTCGAGAACCCGCCACCGGAATAGATGTTCGTGTCGCATGCCACCTCCGTGTCATAAACCTGCCAGAGTAGTCAATGCCACCATCAACGTCAGGCGTCAGGTGGAAAGAACGCTACACACGGTGTTGCCTGGCTTAATCTGCGTCGCACCCACGCTCGTCACATACGGGCACGTTCCCGGGAATCCTGGGTCGAAGCGTGTGCCAGAGTAGGCTTCCACGCCGTTTGATTGCATGCACTCGCCCTCCCCCGCAACGCCATTGTCCCCTGATGAGAATATGAACGTAACGCCCATCAAGCCGAGCTATGAGGCGTCAGAAACAGTGGAGAAAAAAACGCGATTTCATTAACCTTGCCATATTCATAGCATTGCCTTGTGGTGTAGGCAGGCCCGAGCATGGCTTCCGTGTAACCATATGACGTTGAGAGGACGTTCGCGAGAGGGGCGGTACCACAGTCCTTACCTGTGAGTACGAGACTGTAAGTGTCATCCTTCGTCAACAGTGACATGGCGTCACACCTGTGTATCCACCGTTCGTGTCAGGATAGACACCATCAAACGTAGTGTTGTCACCACCGTCATAGGTGCAGTATGAAGCGTCCAGTGCATCCAAGAAGTTATTGAACGTCCCGCCCTCGATGATATCGCCAACCTGGTATAATGTCACGTTCTGTGTCGCCCCCACGAGCGTCATCGCATATTGCAGATCCAGGTTTGCCTCACTGTTGATGCTGAAGCCCTCGAAATCCGTCTGCTCGTAGCCTGCATTGGATTGACCTCAGCATAAGCTAGCACGGAGATTCATAAAGATTTTACCGCCGTCGATGCTTACGAGGGCCGGTCGCTGGCCTACCTGAGAAGGAGAGTAGTTACCGAAGAACGCGTCCAAGTCTGCGCTAAGGTATGCCACCGGAGTGTATTCCACTGGAAGTATTATTTTGAGTACCGCGGTTTACCAGCACGACATTTGCTTCACGTACCAATCCCGATGGAATTCTTGCCAGTTGCAACAGGGGTGTAATTGAAGCCGTACAGAGCTCGAATGCAGTCAGGAGTAATTTGCTTGTCGCAGGTAGTAAGGTCGGTGGAGACAGTCTAATAGTCGAATTTGTAAACGTCGCACGCTACGAGATAGGACAGTAGCTGGAGCTGAGGCCGAGCACACGCGTTTTCGTTCGCAACCTTCGAGGAGGAAAACATAATAGACGGCTGGTGACGAGCTGGTCGCAATCGAAGGCTAGGTTGCAACACGCTCCCAACCCGCTGAAACGAGTGCCAGAACTGTGCTGGTTGGCAGCGACGTCACTGCTGACGATGCTCAAAGGTTGGCGCACTCTGTTGCAGCCGCTGTAGGCTCCACTAGCCGTGCTGTCCTGCAGCACAATATCAAACTGTGCCTCTGAGGGAGTTCAATCGTAATCGTCCCTTGGAGCTTGACACCGGCATGAGTATCTGTCACAGACACCATTGCAGTGATATGGTGGCTTCAT
Organism: Fomitopsis pulvina; assembly: GCA_964035675.1. Classification (NCBI taxonomy): domain Eukaryota; kingdom Fungi; phylum Basidiomycota; class Agaricomycetes; order Polyporales; family Fomitopsidaceae; genus Fomitopsis; species Fomitopsis pulvina. The sequence goes on from OZ037956.1 coordinate 3,454,351, forward strand.
TCGACTCGTCTGGATCTTGCCCAGCAGTAGAATTCATTCTGTGCGGGTTCACTATGGTCAATGTTAGGGAAAAAACTCAAAGCGCCTCTACCGCCGCCACGGTGTCTAGCTAGCGCATTATGCACACTTTAGCCGAACACTCGAAGTGACCCAAAATACAAACGACGATCTCCCCAAGTCCCCGCGGAACCCATGACTCGGTATTACCTTGGCAGATCCACCTTCCATTGACCAAAGAACGAACGAATAGAGGGGCATCGAATATCCAATTCACAGCACTTACCTCAACGCTCCCAACAAGGTGCGGATTTACGATACCAGCAACTACCCTCTCGAGAGATGACTCGAGGGATCTCTTCCGGTCGCGACCTGGATGGATGTCAAAATGCAGCGTCGGAATGATCAGGTCGACGTGCTCCGCAACATGCTCCGGTAGATGGTACTTGTCCGCACATGCGATGTGTGCCTCGCCGCTCCCACTATGCCGATAGACATGATACACCGTTCCGAGCAGCAGCTCTGCTTCCGCGACGGTAATATTTGCGCGGATCCAGCTACCGCCATTGCTGACAGCCACCCTGCTCCCGTCGAGCCCTTCGTCCTCTAGCCATTCAAGTACGGTGTTGATAGCGTCCGATGAGGGTCTGAAGGTCTCCGCGACCTGTGCGGGGCTCCAGTGTTTGCCATAGTTCGGCGACTCGGGATGTGATACTTCAAGAAGATAATCCTCGAGACTGTCTAGGTTTAGCTGAGCGAGACCGATACGCAACGGGAGTATCGCGTCAGCATCTGCGCGTCGAATAGGCGTCCAAGCAGAGGGAGGTGTGCTCCGCAGTTCGTGAACAATACGAGGTGAGACTATAGCTGATGCAAGAAAGGAGAACGTCAAGAAAACGAGAGACTGGGTAAAGAGCGGCATCCTGGTGGACGTGAAAGTTTCGTCGTCGTCGCGTCTACCCGACTGCGGGCCCACATGCCTCTCTAATGCACGTCCTTGATTGTGCTTGGCTAGATAGATCAGAAGAGTAGGCGCCTGATCACTGAAAGCAACATCCTAAATTTGATTGTTGAGCACCGTCCCAAACGAGTCTAGCGTTGTTCTGAGCTAGCTTGCAGTTGTAGTCGCTTACTGTAATACATGCAGCACGACAGATCCAGTCGAGTAACGGATCACTGTGTAGTGTCCACTCAACTCACCCCCAGATTGACTATTGCGAGTAGCAGCTAAGCGAGCCACATTTATATCGGCAGACAACCTGAGTCGAATGAGACAACGGCCAGTGGCATCATGTCTCACTGTGTACAAGAATAAATGAATGGTATGGTATAAGGATTGTAGGCATTCAGGACAAAGCACGCCAGAGTAAAAACATCAGAAGGCCGAGTATCCCAACGGAAAGCGGAAAGATGAGCAGATGAGAGGTGATGTGAGGGGAGATGCACGTAAGAAGTCCCAAGTTCACATGAGAAATGACCATGCAATTAGACAGTCCGAGTCCGAACCCGACAACTAGCACCCATCTCAAGCCATCGCAAAGCCGAGAGCAGCGCCGATCATAGCGAGACTGCCGATCGGGGCAACCAAGCTGGAGGCGCCGCTCTTCTGCGAACTCGAGGCGGACGAACCCGATGCAGTGGAGGTGCCGCTTGCAGTAGAAGTAGCCGTACCCGTACCCGTCGGTGTATTAGACGACGCAGGATAGGCCGCATTCTCGGGCTTGATCTCGAATGACTCGCTTGTAGCATAGATCTATTCAGACACAGATGAGTAAGGAAGATGACAGGGCGCGATAGGATACAGACATCGGAGCTGTTGAGGATGTTGGCAAAGAGAATGGTGTATCCAGTTGACGGAGGGAACTTCGCGAGCTGGTACGAGTAGATCTCCACGGAACACTGGTAGTTGGGCTGCTCGGAAACGAAGGCGTAAGGAGACGTCAGGATACTCTGATTGTTGCTGTTAAGACTGTAGATACGTCAGCGACCAGCCGATCGACTAACAGTATAACTTACAGCACAGTGAAGTTCTGGTACGGAGACACATCACAGGTCCAGGTAATGTCGTTTACCTCGTCGTCGACTACGCCAGTGCAGGTTAGTGAGATATGAGACGATGGCCAGAAAAGACGACAAAGGTCGTACCCCACCACAGATTCGAACCTCCAGGACTCAAGATCGAGAGCTGGGCGGTCACGCCGCTGACAACCGCTGCAATCGTCGCGAAGGTAGTGAAGAACTTCATGTCGACAGAAGGGGTTGGGCTTGCGGCGAGGACGAGGACGAGGGCGACGACAGCGATGTCGGACGAGTGGGAAGCGAACACAGTCACTCGGTTGAATTAGCGGAGACACAAGCTGAGTGCCACGCCATTGCCAAGCACATGGCTCACACGGGTGGCTGAAGTGGCTACATAACCTACCCTTGTTACCAGGCCATGATGCTCCTCGAACTCGACGCTGGCCGCGCACCGTCCGGCATGCGTTAGACGAGGTGATTCCTTGGCTCGTTCGAGTCTGGATCCATTGCATAGCTCTGCGTATACAGTCTGGTTGGAGAAGAAGCCGGCCAATGTCCTCAAAGATGGAACGGCGATCAAGCGACCTCAGGGTGTACTGCACATCGAATTGGATGGGCCGCGGCGCAAGAGTGAGTGGTTGTTACAGGCATGTTGGTCATGAAGTGGTTGATTGTTATGCGCTCAGTGCGTCGATCCGCAGTCGTGACGTGGAGCAACTGCGGAGCGTCTCAGATTTGTGTTCTCGTCTACGACAAGCAATACGTAGTGACTCATTATGCTCCACACATGATCCTCTCAAAGCGCGCGTGAGTGGCATACGTTGGCGGGGAAGATTGTACGATTCGTTCTCCGTTCCTCCGAGTGTAGCCCTCCGATCCAGATAAAGGTAGTTGCCAATGGTTCGACCTTGTCTAGAGTCCCCACAAGCTCACACCGTCATTTGATGTTCCCCGAGACACATGGTCTCAACTTTGCGCAGCGAAGGCACTACAGTGGCGATATACTCTGCTGTCCATTGCAGTGGCTATCAAGATATTTCTACGTACAACGGCGTCGTTGGGCCAGACCCGAACTCGACAAACGGGCGGAGCATCCTCTAGTCGCTTGAAACGCCGACTGATCTTGTTGCTAGTCGACTCCATCGACCTGTTCCGGTGTCAGCGGGCATTATCAATCTTACGAGCCAGTTACGAGCGAAGCGCAGCTTGGGAGTGCATAGACTCCTCTGTGGCACAGGTTCCCGGCTGCATATCTCGCTCCTATGGCGCAGAGGACGATCTTCCGCGGTCGCCTTTTAAGATAGGGGTTGCTCTTCCCTTCGAACATCGTGTTCAAGAAAGTTTCATTTCCGTAACTGCGCAGAGCCAATTTAATACATGAATGGGCCATGGGGACAGGCCGTCTTGGCAATGTGGACGACGCCAATACATACGCCGGTGTGGTTCTATACATGCGGTCATGCACTGCCCGGCTGCCCACCTACATATCCTCCATACGGTCGGATTGCGACGAAACTACAAGATGGTACTGATGGGCAAGCTACTAGCTTGGTGGAGGCTCCTATCAGCGGGGGGTAACCGCGCCTCTACAGCATGTTCGGTAGCTGTGCAGCTTCATGATGTCGGACCTTACAGACTTCACGTATTGTCGACGACGCTAACACGTGTCAACAGCGCCGATAAGCTCAGTATAATACAAGTGCTCAAAGTGAGCACCCGCACGCCTGCATGCTACATGACGCTGAAGCCTCACCCCCATCGTCCACGTTCTCCAGAGCCTGGTCGTCAATCGCCCTCACTTACCGACTACGTCGACGACCCCCGGCGCGCCGCGTGGGTTCTCGCCAAGGAGCTGGATGTTTATGGCGCCGGGTCGGACGTGTCGATGGAGGACGTACTGCTTAGGCGTGTCTCTGTGCCGCGCCCTATGAGTCACCTATCGCGGGCAACTCTGGACGACGATCATGAACTCGCTTCGATACGCGGCATAGATGTCGAGCTGCATCGGTGCTCCGCGCTGATTGACCCGCACTGCGGAAACCCTGCAAACTTGCTTAGCGCGGTGTTGTCCTTTCAGCAACCAGGGAGACTGCGTCGATGGTCAGTCCCTTCAATCATTCGTTCATAGCATGGCTAAAGTCACATACACAGGCTGGCTCGACGTTCCCGACAACTTCCCGTCTTGCTCGCGCCCGCCGCTGCTCGGGTCACCCGTAGATACTCGAGCGTGAAAATGAAACTCCGCGCAATGCCAAGCGTTTAGTACGTCGCTTTTGTTCCTGGCCTTTACCATGGAGTTGACGAGATGAGACAGTAAGAAGAAACACGATTGCATAGTCTGCCAGTCTACTATTTTCGATCGGGCAATATCCGTCGCCTGCGGGCATTACTACCATGCAGAGTGCTTGCTCCACCTCGTGGAGTCGTCCCTCCGTGATGACACCCTCTTTCCACCAAAATGCTGCGAGCAACGCATTCCAGAACAGAAATTCCGATGGTGCCTGCCTCCCGACTTGGAAAAAATGTATCTCGAGAAGGTCGCAGAGCTTGGCGTCGTGCGGCGTGTATACTGCTCCAATCCCCTTTGCAGTCGCTTCCTGGGCCGGCGCACCGACTGGCCTCAGAAATCGTCATATTGCTGCTCGGCGTGCTCCACACGCACCTGCAGCAGCTGCAGATCAACCATATTCCCCCCTGCGAGCGGCCGGACGCATGTTTGTAAGACCGACCGCGCCCAACAGGACGTCCTTGACCTAGCTCGGAAGAAAGGGTGGACACGGTGTCCAGCATGCGATCAGATGATAGAGCTGCATAGCGGCTGCTATCACATGACGTGCATCTGCTCGATGCAATTCTGCTACGTGTGCGGGAGCCGATGGAAAACCTGCGCCTGCTCGCCCTGGGAACAAGTCCAGATTCGCCAACTGGCCGAGCTCGACGATGTTCCGTTGGTCTTTCCGCCTATTACACACCCCCGTCCCCCTCCTCTGCCCCCTAAGCCTGCGCGCTGGGAGGACGGTTGTTCACCCAACAGCCTGCGGTCAGGAGATACGCCTCCGCAGACGGCCCAGCATGAACGGGATTCGTCGCTGTCTCATCGGCCACCAGCACGTGCGTCATCTTACAGCCAGTGCCGCAGCAGTGGCCTTTCGTCTACGAAGCCTCAAAATACTCGGCGATCAAGCTATGGTAATCAAAATGAGAACCGTCGTCGACCGATAATGCCGAGTTGTTCGCCTCGCATCTCGTCATTGGATTTACACAGCATAGACCCCAATATTCTGCAATGTGGCCTGCTCGCTCAACGTCGCCGTGGCGTGCTAGCGACGTCTGATATCTGATTAGTCGTATTCGTAGCGTATATTCATTTGATTAAGTGTCGAGTATAGCATGGGTCCATTATGTACAAATTCAGTCAAGGCTGCCTCAGCGCTTCCCAGCTCACAACATGCATCAGCTCAACTTGCTCACACGCACACCAAAGAAAGATCCCGACAGCTTTACGGCCCTGAGTACTACAAATTGTTTGCGGCGACTGTGCGTATCTGCGGTCAGAGCTCAATACCTCGGGGAATGGAGTGAATTGCCATGGCCTTCGGCATTACAAGCCTTGAGAAATAGCTTGAGTACCAGTGGTGCAAGCATGTGGCGTTATAGAGTATCTGTACGTACAACGGTTGGTGGCACGTATTGATAGGACTCTGTTGGAAGGTGTCTGAAGATTTGTTCGCGGATAGAGACGGAGCATCGTTTACACGCTTGATATTCGTTATTGAAGAGTCAAGCTAGGGCACGGCGCGGGCCGTCGCCGCTTCTAAGCTAATATCCCAACGATCTCACAATCACTTAACACAATCTCATTGTCAAACTTGGCTGCAGGCTGCAGGTCTTTCACAGTGAGGTTTATTCACTTATTTACACATCCCGCGATCGTTGAGTAGGCCTCGGATCACCAACAGCATGCGCTCCGCGGCTCCTCGAGGAGAAGTCGGACGGCGCGTAAGGTAGATCCGCGCTCTCTGTGCAGATCGTGGTGCAATCTGAGTATAATATTATGATAAGCATGGGATGACCAGTGGGTGCTCACGAAGCGCTCTCATCCTGGATCATCCTTCCATGTTCAAAAACGCAAACGTGGTACCGGAACTTCAGTCCTTCTCGGAGATAGTTGATGCACTTCGGAGTAAGGCCCCAAAATCCGCGGTCGACGTGCCATCGACCTTGGTATCTACATAGACAAGGCCACAACCATTCCAGATGGAGTATGGGGGTCCGAGGTGCATGGCCATGTCGGTAGCTACGCGGAACCCAGGCCGCCACTGGCACAGCGCACAGGCGAAGAACCTTGGGTGGCGCTTGCTCCTGGCGGCAAGCTCGCGCTACTGCCGCGGTGGGTAACAGCAGCCCGAATCATATGTACTTCGCGCCTAATACGTGGGTGCACGTTTCTCAACAGAATCGGGCGACACTGTTTGCTGTCTGGGATGCAACCCTGTGTGAGATCTACTGAAGCCGCCCTGGTGACACCCAGGCGCAAACACGGAGTCAGGGAAAACCAACGCGGGGAGACCACAATGTGGTGACTTCCCAGAATCTGACGACATTCACGCCGATTTGATCGCGAGGAGAACTGCAGAACCGAACAGCTTCTCTTTCACACCTCTATACTAGGTGGAGAGGCCATGTGCGCTCTTGCGACCTCTTCAAGATCCTATCACCGCACGATTGATGACTTACTTTGCCACCTGTGCGCATCACGTGCGTCAGTCATGAAGACATCTCTCAACTGCTGAGGGAGCAGTCCTCGGAGATTCCGTCATGATATGTTCATTAGAGTACAGACAATGTGACTGCAGCACGAGCACAATAGACCCAATATATCAAGCGCCTCAAACCACTGTGGCGAAAGCAGTCAGCTTACTACGGCCCGGCCAGCAGATCCTGGCACTTACCCAAAGAAAACGTCATTGAGCAAAGCGACAGGCCTCCCTGACATGTCGGCAAAGCGAGTCGCCCCTCGAAAATTTCTTATCGCAATACGGACAGGCGAGTGCCGTGCTCCCCAAATGGACACTTGCGATGTGCTTTGCAATGTTGTCGTAGTACAGCTCCATCCCACATGCCGCGCCACCACTCGTCCATTGACAGATTGCGCGCGCGCGCCCATCCCAGGTCGCTCGATCCATGTGTACCTCCTTCAGATGGTGCGAGATAGCGGCGATGGGTAGCTTGTCAAGAGACGCTCCGCAGAAGCCGCCCCAGCAGCAGGGTGTCTGCGACGAGCTCCGCGGCCGCTCCGAGGTAGATGCATGGCCTTCGGACACAGGACTATGTCGCCGGCTACTGCTCGCGCTCCTGGTATGCGCAACAGGTGACGCGCCTGGAGAAGCATCTAACTGTCTGTGCGCAGGTGCAACATCCATCGCAAGACCAGGTGATCCCGACGGGCCTGCGGAGTACGCGAATGTGGCGGTGTCTATGCTGGGTATTGACGGCGGATTAGGCGTCCAGGTGGCGCCTGTTGACGATCCGTAAGGCGGCGTCGGCATATGCGAGGCGCCGGATGCCATATTTCCAGCCCATGGAGAGGAACCTTGGGTGTGAGCTACGTGCCTAAGACGGTAGGACGTCAGCTTTACCCTGGCATATGCACAAATTGACTGACGTAGGGAAAAATGGTGGCATGGTACCAGTCGAAGGTGGGATGGAGCCGCTGACGCCTTGGGGTGGCATGGCGTACGTGCTGGATGCCATGGGACGGCGAAGACAGTTAGTCGGCCAGTCCGCAATATGACGAAGGTACATACGAATGTGTAGGAAGTTCACCGGGAAACGTCATGGGCAGTCCTTCGTTCCAACCCATGTCGACGCGCAGTTGCGGAGGTAATGGCCATCGATATTGCAGCTCCTGCTCTGAAAGGGCTGGCTGCTGGGGGATGGAGCCGTACATCTGTGCAGTCATCTGGGCCTGATTCGAGCCCATATATTGACCCTGATACATATGCTGGAGCATGCCAGGGGTCGTCGAGGATAAGGATGACATGGGTGTGGAGACGTGGTTACTGGTAGGGCCGGTGAGGCCTCTGCGAATACCCTGGTCAGTAGAGAAGACGAACCTTGGAGCAGTGGCATAGTCATCGCCGTCCTGCCAGGACCAGGTGTTGGAGGTGGGAAGAGTAGAGTCGACAACGCGAGAGCGCGATGTTGGCGGCAAATTTCCAGGAAGCATTGTCGGCGCCAGTACACAACTGGAAATCATTTGCGAGACAGTGACGCTGGGTGCTAATGGGGAGGAGGTCAGTGTCAGACGGGCTATTTGTATGCTCTGCCATTGCTATACTGGACTTTGAAGAGTGATGGAACGCGGGAGATAGTGAGTGCATACTAACTCGGACAATCTTCGCAGCCCTGGGGCTTCGAATATGTCCTCGGGGAAGGTGATCCCGTTTAAGAGACGCTACCCGAGGGAAATTGTAACTTGACTTGCCCATATCATACGATATAGTAAGTGCTACCTCGGCACAGAACGCATCAAGGTTCGCTCTCGCATTCACCGTAGGAGTGGGTCAGGTGACTAGGGTTAGGCAGCTGTGAGTCTCTGCATTCGGACATCAATATTAACATACTCCGGCCGTGAGGCCACATCGAGGCAGTGACCCATACAAGAGTAACAAACGCCCCCCCCTGCACTTGACCGAACACACGAGTATGAATGCCACAACATTTGACGATCGTCACGTCCAACTTTGCAATGCACAATGAGCGCCAGAAAAGCAATGATACAAACGGCGCCCTGCCGGAGGCAACATGTTCTTGAAGTCTCGTAGAGCAGCTAGGCACGATCGTTGCCTGTTGCCTCATCTCGGCGCTGAGAGCCATGCTTTGCCGACACTCAGCGGCCATTCCTCTGCTAGTCAGAAATTCCTCTGGCGCTTCACCCGTCGTCATGATGCGACGATGCCTCAACGTTGCAGCCACCTGCAGGATCTGGTTACGCTCCTGCAGAATCGACGAAGTCTGCGTCAGTCTCACAGATGGGAACGAGCAATTCAGATAAGATAGAAGCGGATCACGCATGAACCTACCGGGAATCTAGTTTTCTAGCCCTTTATAATAATGAAGACCACCCGACCGTTGGAGCGAGGGGTGCGTGCACACTCTGATCCTGCATCGGGACGTGAATTTGCTGACGTCTTGCACGGCGCGATGGCCTCGTGAAGATTTGGTGCTGTCAGATCTTCTTTCCTTCGTGTTATGAAAGGTCGAGAAACATTAGAGCGCATAACGTGGCGCCCTTCAACTTACGGCAGGAGACGCCCAAAGCGCTGTATGTTCATGCGAAGGCACCGTTGCCGCGATATTGGTTCGGATACTGCGGGCAAATTTAGTGGGTGCCGCCGGTAAAGAGCGCTACTGGACGGCCTTGAGAACGTGGTGAGGATTGAACCCGAGCATTGCGGCGACAGCACTGCGGGCGACGCTCAACCTCTTGCTATCGGCGATACGCATCGTGACACGGGCGCAGAGAGCTAGAGCGGTACGTAACGTTGAAGAAGCAGGTGTGGCTGGAAGAGATTCGATCTAGCCACTACGATGGTGTCGATCTCGTGGTAGATCCGTCAGGCGCGCTCGCGCATACTTACAGAGATAACGGCCGCGTTCCCTGTTCTTGTGGTCAGATTTCCGAAACAATCGCAGTTCGACAATCAGCAAGGTCTGCAAAAAGCAGTGACGGTAGAAACCACGCGTAAGCACCATATGCTATTCCGTGCCTATGGCCAACAGTCTTCTGAACGGCCAGGGGTGGGGGTGTGAAATACAGCCATCCGAGTGGTGAGGCGCCGGGATGCTTGAATACAACGGATGCAAGAACCCAGAATGAGAATATGAGAACATGGAAGGAGGCATCGGCGTCGCGGCGTATCGCCCTGCTGCGGGCGCGCGCACTCTTCGACGCCGTTTCCGGGCCACCACACTGCACGCGATGTTCGCCCCCGCGACCCTGCAAGACACTACATCGCAGGCGCTTGCAAGATTTTTTTTCTTCTTTCCAGATAGGAACATACCAGCGTCGTAAAGACTTGATTACGCTCCGAGGCACGCGGCACGCTGCCGTGGGCGTCCACGAGGCTACTGCACAGCTCCATTGTACCGTCGTATGGAAGTAATCTCATGTCGAGGCTCGCGCAAGCAGCATGTAGTGGCAGTAGTGGCAGATCAGCTAGTTATAACATAGCCATCCGTGGGCCGAGGTCCTCGGTGCAGACATGGTCGCCAGTTGATGACACGTGTATCTTGCCTGGCTTCGTCACCGGCAGCGAGATTGCTCAATTCCTCCGCGGGCTGCGAAACCGGTTGGACGTGGAACCACACTGCTGGAGTAAATTGTCGAGATATGCAGAACTCAAACGAGTAAGGACAGAAGGAGGAAAACGACGAGTATTTGGAGTAATGTGAACGAGGCTCGTACGGGAGTTGCCGAGGACCACCCCACCACGCACTTTCCACGTGCGCACAGGTTACTGTACTTGACTGTGGCAATGTCGACTGGGATCACACTGAAGCGGCTCGGAATACATCGCCTGACGACTGTTTCGTTCGCTGTTATACTTACCTCGTGTGGGGGCTCAAATCCATAACGCTGAGATGGCCGAGACCGACCAACTTTCGCCGGTTTGCCTCAGCCTCCAGCACGCCTGGCGGACCGTGGTCCATGGCTGTGCGACGCTGTTTCCATTGAACTTGTGTTGACCTCAATTGTGTATATAAACATGCCGGTGACGTTAGGACTAACCACCACACCACTAGATTCGAATTACTCTCCAGCTCTGCTAGCTATCTGCAGCACGGGGACTACACTTACTATCCTTCAAGTTGCTGGGCCCAGGTTTCTCTGGTATGGATCTATAACTCGTCTTCCAAGTATTGAAATCTCATTTAGAAGCAGATCCAGCACCCATGAGTGGAGACCACCGCCAAATGCGCGATTCCACTCAATCCTCTGTTTCCGTCGACCATCACTACGACGGTGCCGCAGGCCCATCTCGGAACGCATGCGAGCCTCTTGGGTTTGTCCCCAGCTCTCCGTACATAACAATCTGTGAATGGGGAACATGTGCCATCTCCTTGGATGACATCTCCGCTGCCGGGATCATGCGCCACCTACGGGAGTTCCATTTCGACAGGCCCGATAGCCCGTACCACCGGAAGGCACGCGGACTCTGCCAGTGGGCAGGCGGATGTGGAAAAGAAATGGCGTATGCTAGCTTCGGGAAGCACGTTGCTGCCGTGCACCTAAAAAGCATCGTATACTGCCCCTTTTGCCATAGGGATGTCGGCCGTCCCGGTCTACTGCAGACCCATATTCAAAGATACTGCCAGTGTGCAGGAAACATGGTCAGAGCATCTCGTATTATACTCAAGATCACGCTCATAAAGATATACAGGCGGATCTTGAGAGTGCGAGTTATGTGCAGCGACTGTCATAGTCTGTGCGATGATACCGATCGCTGGACGATTGCTGAGCCTGATTCCTATTTAAGCCCTTCGCCCCCTCTATCGCTATCCAGCAGGGGTAGCGCGAGGCATCGTATAACTTATTCGAGCGACACCGAGGCCATATAGATGAGATATTATAGCCATGTATGGCTGGACATTGAGATGCTGAGTCCGTAATATGATGTGTACAATGTAATACATGTTGGATACTTTGGTTTAAAGGCGCAAGCGTACAGAGAGACGGGGTATATGTGCCGAGTGGCGTCTGCAAATGCGGCTACGCGCCAGGGCAATTCTCCAACAGGTGGCGACTTAGGGTATCCGTCCTCGCGAACTGTCTTCCGCAGACAGGGCACGGACGTGCCGTGCTCCGCAAGTGAACGCTGGCGATGTGTTTCCCCAAGCTCTCGTAGTTCATCTCTCCGCTGTCGCACATCCCACCCCAGCGGCACACGCCGCGCTTCTTGTTCTCCCAGGGATCCGTCGTGCTGCTGAAGTGAAACGCTTTGAGGTGGCGTATCATGCCGGACGGCGTCAGGTCATCTAGAGTGATGCCGCAGCGCCCGCCCTCCCATATACATGGTATGCGGGTCGTGCTGCGCACGCAACGATAGGTGAGTTTCGCACAATCGGACGCCTGGATGCCACTGTGCTTCTCACCTATGATTGCTGTCGGTGCCGTGGTAGTGATCCATTGACAACAATGAGTTGAGTATGCGACGCGGGTCCGCAAGACTACAGAGGCGAGTCAGCTATGGCATCAACTGACGGGGCGCCCGTGAGACCTTCATACCAATATCAGCGGGGGAATGGAGGGTTGTCTAACGGGGGGCCCAAAGACAATCATTATTCGGCTTTATACCCATTCGGGTCCAGGGAACGAGGATATCACTCCAAGCCCTGTCCGGCAATCATTCCCCTACAGTCCCCGTCCTCGTTGCAGGACGTCAAGCTCACCGGTCAGCAGACAGCAGCAGAGAACAATGGCCGACTCATTTAGCCTGCAAGGCAGTGCCACCATGAGGCCAACTTTCATGCCCGTAGTCCTCTCGGATCTCGTTATTGGAGCTGCGGGCGAAAGATGTCAGCTTCATCCGGCATGGATGCCCGACGATACCTGAAAGGCGGGCGCTCCGGCATTGAGGTTTTGGATAGGGACAGCTGAACCGATCGCAGTGCTTATGCAAAGCTATAACCGGCGATCGTCGCCATGCTAAGATACTCCATGAAGCCTTGGGCCAAGCGACCTACAAGCCGTGCACGTTGTCAGCCAAGTCATCTGGATCTGAGCGCACCAAGTACTCCACCTACGCAACCCAAACAACGCGAAGACAATCACGTCCACATGCACTCTGTATCAATTTGATTCCACGAGGACTGAGCCGTGTTTCCTCGAGAGCACTTATCGCATTCAGTAGCCGTGCTGACAAGTAGTGTCAATCACAATGAAGAGAAGAGAAGAACCGAGCATCGAGGGCCCATACAGAGTCGAGCATGACGCACGCAGTAGCCCTGACTCAACTGAATGTCGAGCGCGCCGCGATCGATAAGCTTAAGCTTGCAACGAAGGTTGCGGCCCCCAGCAGATTCAGGCCAACACGCATGGCCCCGTATCCGACGGATCAGATGGATAAAGAGACAATAGCGGTAAGTACTAGCAACCTTTGGATAAGATTGAGTGTGATCTTCCGCACTGGCAGGACCCCCGATAATCTCTACCATATAACTCATCCTGGTCGGCGGCCCAGGCAGAAAATAGCCAAGAACCCAGTACGACATGAGCCCCCCAGAGTGCCACACACTACATGAGTGCGTGCGCTTCAGAATCAGTCCCTGTATATACTGTCATGAAATTGACGTAAGGTGCATTTCTATTAGTTAGTGGCAATAGTAGTGACCTCATATTAGGTAATATTGTCCACAATCAAATTAACCATGCTGGCCCAATCGTACGCAAATTGGGGGAGTAATTGTTTCATTGTAGATAATTCAACCAACCCGTTTAGACCAATTGTCTAATGTTGAGCGTGAGCTGTTTCGTTCATGGCATTACTGAAGGGCCTGCCCATGCAATCCACATGGAATGTTCCTCCAGTGAGAAGTGCGAATCCAAGCTATCTGGACATAATCTGGAACTAGAGAAGGCCACAGTGCTCGATGCCGCCAATGCTGGTGGCCGCGATCCAGACAGGTCCCAGCGCCCAATCCAGACGAGAGCCTCCACCTTGTGTCGAGACATGAACCTCCGAAATCTAAGTAATTTCGACGGGAACATATCAGGGGTCTTGCTGGAAACTTACATCGTCATGATGAGGGAGCATTCTCTCAGGCACTGATCCTCGGGTATGGGTACTCGCCAGATGCCGACACCCTGACCCGCCAGATAGGGGTGGATTCAAATCCTGCACTTACATTGGGCACTTGCCAGTTACCGCCTACCTGCGAGTCACGTGAGTTGAGTACACCGCAAATGGGAGCCGCTGCCATTCAGCGGTTGACTCCTTTCCTTGCGGATGAGGAGAGGAGATGGGGTCTTGGACGCTATCACAGACGTCAAGGTTCCCCATGGGCTATGAAATGACACGGAAGTAAACCTCAGGAGGTCCGAGACTCCGCCACTTTCTTTGATTATTTGATTGTCGGAGCGCTTGGAGCCTGATTGCACGATGATCGATGTGACCCCAAGCCTCGAGGATGCACAGTCATCGCAGTCAAGGTCGCCGGACACACGGTACCAATGTCTCAAGTTTCTAGGAAAAGCTGAACCGTGGTGAATATCTTCCTGGTGGAAACGGGCCTAGAGGCTGCGGCAGTTGAGAGACGCTACGTAGTCCAAGAATCAGACATTGAGTCATACTGCATTGGTTGCTGACCGCTCCACGTAGGACCGTAGCCGAGATCATTCACTTGCGAGCAACTCCGGGTCGGCCACTGAAACAGAATTGTACAGTCTCGAGCAAGGCTTTGTTGGTACCTTTTGGATATTGTTCATGCACACATACAGAGAGTAATGTAGTCCCGTATACAAATTCATATGCGAGACGAACGGGTGCTTGTGAAAGATACTTTAGACTGGGTACAACCATCTCCAGAACGCTAGGCCTGTTGAGCAAATACACACAGTATGATATACTTACTAACTTCATTTGGCGGCCAGTTGCTGTTACGATCGAGCAGTTATCCGGCCATATTACTAATTGACAAGACGTCCGATGTATGTTTGTTGAGGTCCAGCGTTGTGGGATCCGCTGTAGACGTCACACGTCTCGTACCTAGCCGATGTGGGGACCGCACACCCGTCTATTAACGTGCGGTGGTGGGGTGGAATCCCCTTAAATACGGAACAACGTGACTCTTGTCGTCACAAAAATATTGAGGGAGCAACTCAACCACCTGGTGTCACGTCACATCACTGGGTCACAGAGTTTGTGTCAGCATCAATGTCGTATACATGTAACATTTCAGTCTTTGCCGCCCCAGGACCTCTCGACTCAAATATCTTGTGAACCTCCAGGTACACTGATTGGGCCAATGCGGCAGTGCTCAGCTACTGTATGTTCATGTAGTATTTGCTCTGCTTACAACACCTCACACTTAGATTGGAGTCACTAACTTGCTGCGACAGATTCGAATCATTTTGATAGCATTGCCAGTGGGCGCCCGTAGGAACGGAACGCTCCGTGCTTGAGCCACCGCCCTGCGGTATATCATGTATTTGGACGGAGGATGTTCTCCGCGCCTGGTGTTGATTGCCCGCTAGGCCTTTGTTCCGCATTGGTCTCAACACCTTGCGAGCATATGATCTCTTTTTGTGGACATTCTGGGCTGTCAAAGGAGACTCGCAAAGGAGACATGAGAGGCGTATTGAGCCGGATTACTTCCGTAAAATAACTATAACCCAAGATTTGGGGTGGGTGGCGGCCAGTTGCGCTGACGCGCCGCTGTGCTTGGTTCCGCTCCGCCGATTGATATGGAGATGTTCTGGGACCATCGCACTGTGTGGTTCGGATGTCAACCAAGGGAACCCCTGTTGAGAGCAGATTAGGCTGCCCTGCGTTTCTTTTTCTGTTGGGTATGCTGGTACACGTGGTGCTGTGTTTGTTTCCTCGCATAGTGTGCTGGCGGGCGCAACACCGTGGTAGACGGCCGAGGTGGGCGCGCGTGAAGAGCGGTTGTCCACACCCACCTTTCATATAAATATAAGGAGGGCCTCTGCGGAGGTCGGTCCATAGTCTTTTAGTGCTAAAAGCGCAGAGCACTCCATCCTCTACGAAGAGGCGCAATTGACCTACTGTCACTGCTTACCTGACAGTGGCCAGGTTTGTTGTCCGTCACCTTTCACGTCTCTACGCCTTACGTTCTCTATAATCGTTGCAGGAAAATCACAGGACGCTGCACACAGTGCCTGATCCTAAGCCAATACGGGTCTTGACCAATCGCTCCTCTCGTGTTCACTTCGGTTGTCGCCTCGGCATCATGCCTACCGGACCGTGTAGCTGGGGACATTGTGGCCAAAGCATTGACTATAGCCATGCGGGCCTCAGCCGCCACATCCAGGGCCACATTGGTCCTCAGGATAACCGAAATGTTGTTAGGTGCCAGTGGACAGCGTGCAACAGAAATATGGAGTTTGGGGCCCTTGTTGCTCACATCAGGCGCACACACTTGAGGCTTGAATGATGACTTGTTGTTGTGCAGACCCAATGGTATCAATTGTAAGCTCATACTCATTACTGACATAGCTGTTCTAACTGATTCGATCACCGAAGTCTCATAACATAACTCTTGCAGGACACTTGCATGAACCAAATCTGTTGTATCATAATACTCCTCTCTCCTCTGCCCGAATTCATGGACGGATAACTGTAGCACACGCCGAAGTACCATAGCATCATCTTATCCTAAGTTAGTATAATTGTAGCTATTGCGTCATTGTGTTACCCCGTATTTCTCCGCGACAAATGATGGTGATTTCTGTATTGCAGAGCGACAGCGATACCGAAAGTTCTCCCGATTTAGCCACGCACCGCAAAGTCTCCAGAGTCCACACTACAAGCACGCGTCGACGCGATTGAGATCTCGTGACCGTATTGCTGATATGGGCCGGCAC
Source organism: Fomitopsis pulvina (assembly GCA_964035675.1). NCBI lineage: Eukaryota > Fungi > Basidiomycota > Agaricomycetes > Polyporales > Fomitopsidaceae > Fomitopsis > Fomitopsis pulvina. The sequence continues at coordinate 3,470,975 of OZ037956.1, forward strand.
TCCCACCGAACTGACCGCATATAGTAGTACTCACTTAAATGAACGGCGCTCAAGTGTTGAAACGTTAAACATGTTCCGAGTCGTCCTATAAACGCGTACACTGTACAGGCTTCAACTATCCATATTCCTATACTGCGGAGATTCGCATCCATAGATTGACCCGAAGCACAAAGTACCGCGAAATCACCTCGCTGATTTTGCCTCTCTTGACAGTCCGCTCGGCCCCGTCTGACTTGCTACTGTCGAGCAATTTGTTCGCAGCCTCCACCGGACACTGCCACCACCGAATCCACATTCTACGACGAGGTCTTTTATCCGCATCTGAGGTTCTTCCCTTGCCTCCATGGTATAAGGATAGAGTATGCGAGCATATGACTTTCAGCGTGCTGGAGGTCAGCCAATCGCAGTCATTCGGGTCGGTGGTGTATCAAAGACACAGCCGAGGTGTGGTCGGTGACTACGAGTGTAATGCATTGTGTACTCGTCGAGTCACAGGTGGGTGCAGGAGCAACACAGTGTTCCTCTGTATGTGGACGCGGTGTACGGAACTTCCACGTCAGCGTCCCCTGGATCCTTATAAAAGCTGCCGCGCTTCTCCAATATGGGTCAACAATTAGTGTCCACAACCGTTGCCGCTGCGATCGCAGGGTAGTGCTCGACGCGTGGTGACCGCGCCCAGACAACTAGTCCCTGTCCTTTGCTGAACCCCTTACCAGGACGTACCGTGCCCAGCCATCGACGAGAATAATTGGCTGCATCATACTTCTTGCACGGGCTCGCGTTTCTACCTCACACATCCCTCGCAACACCGATGGCTCATTTCGTTCCACGACCAATGGTGGCAGCCCCGCGACAGTCACCGACCACGCTCCCATGTATGTGGCTAGGACGTCACGGCTACTGTAACGTCTTGGTGCACAACTGCAGCCCAGACTCCATCGAGCGACACCTCCGCGAACACCATATTCCTAACTGGGACATGAGGAACTGGGTCGATTGTCATTGGGGTAACTGCACGAGTCAAAAGGACTGTGGCAGTTTAGCCCACCATATCTGGTCGATGCACGTCGCCAGATCGCGCTAACCCTTTCCCATATACCCTATATACCCACATTATTTCTTGGACTGTTACCTCTCCGTTGTAACCACGAACATCGACTCGCCTGACATTGTTTCATCAGTGACTCTGTTGTGTAGCATCCCATTGCAAGGACCCGCGAAGTAGTGTTGTCATGCTCTTAATACGTGATCCTTCTATACCCTATGCTGTATTGATACCTGCAGACCCGCACTTGCAGTGACATACCTACGAATACTTAATTTTGGGCCATGTTCTCTTACTCGACTGGCCGATGTAACTAATCTTCCGCACGATGCGTCGCTTCATGTCGTCATGTTTGTTACAAGCTACGCAGTCTATCATAACATAAGTGTCCCAACCCTCACTCGTGTGGCGCCGACTTGTTATGCCTAAATATTCTCCCCAGCGCACTCTGAGTCCAAGCTGCCCAACGCATATCGAGGTGCCATGGTTATCCTGCGTACCATAGATGGTACTCAGTAAATGTCTCAAAGCGAATAACTGCAGAAGGATGTCGCTCTATATCAGAAATCTGCTTGAATCGTATCCCATTTAGTACACCAGGTCAGAACGATTCAATGAGCTAATGACATACTTTCCTTTTCTGGAGTGTGGTGGATCAACATCACATGATTGGAGTTGGTTAGCTGGCGGAGCACTGGTCATGGTGGCGGCCAGGTACCGGCAGACTTGAGCGCGTCGAACAACCGTATTCCTATGTGCCAGAGACTTCCGGATGCTATGCTCTATTGTGTCACAGTTGTCAGTGGCGGCCAAGAACCTCCGCAGAAATGACTCTCTGGCTGCCAGTTGTCGGACAACTGGGGCGCTCCGGGCGGATTGGGATTTATTGTTATTCGTATGTACCGATGCACCTGCCCCCTCACACCGCATCCCATACTGTACTCTGATTGTGTATGACAGATATACCCTAACTAGCACCTGTCCTGGGAATCTCTGCCGTAAGAATGGTGGGGGGTACCTGATATATCTGTTTTTCGCGGCGACAGCCATTCGGGCATGATGCGACGCGCGCCGGTGCCGGATTAGTGCCACCTCCTGTCGCGCGTATTATGGTTCTCTACTCAGAATGCTAGTAATGCGGCAGACAACAGCGAAAGCTATGACATGCGTATTAGGAATTGCCACCGGCGCAAGCATGCATGGCGGTGGCTAGTACGTGGGCGGGCCTGATATCCTTACAGCCGACATGACCTATATAACATATTCTGTCCAAGGTAGTAAACACGCTTCCATTGCACATTCTCTCCAGTATCGAGGCCATCGGTGACCAGCCTCCCCCCTCGCCACTCCAGTTGTTTTCGCTGAGTCTTCTCTCTGTTGACAGTGACACGACTCATAACGACTCATCCTCGCACTCGCCTCTAGAGAAAGTCATATCGGCTCACCACACAATAGCCATGTCCAACTATCACCAGTCCTACAGTAACGGTCAATATACCCACCAGTATCGACCTAAGCCGGGCGAGTCGGGATATCCTTCAGCCATGGCCTCGCAGTCTCCGCCCCTCTCGCCCTGCCGATGGGACGGGGGCTGCCATTGTCAGATTCCGATAGACAGCGTGGCCATCAATCAGCACATCTGCCAGCACCACTTCGGTGGGTGGTGGCAAGCCTCTGCCGTAGTGCCTTGCCGGTGGGGTAGGTGCACGCAGACGATGGACTGCGAGTCGTTGGGAAGGCACATCAAGCGAACTCATTTGCTACGCAGGCGATAGGTAATTTGCGTTGCAGTCCTTTCCTGTCAGGTGTTCGCTTTATGACATTGTGATAGAACTCTCATGCGACGCGCAAGGAGATTACGACTCGACGACCGGCCCAACCGGAGTGTTACACGACCGACTGTTTGAATACCCATCATCGCATACCCATTTGTGTATGTATTGGTTTGATTGACTTGCTACTCTCGGACTCCAGGACCGTTTATAGGGACCTATGTATTCAATTGGACCTCAACTGTGTATCCCTTCTTATCATTGTCTCTGCTCGATCTGTGGCCTTTGCTCTTGTATCATGTATTCCCTTATCATCCCATACAGCCTTATGTCGAGACATTCCCGCATGGACTGCTCCCTCTGCATTCTCTCATAGTTTGTACGATCGGCCGGACAGGTCAGGACACTCTTCCATGGTACAATTTCGCCGCTGTATTACGGTACCTTTGCGTATTCACACTAGACACCCTTACTCGAGTCGTGCATCTAAGCAGGTGCTATCGGACGCTGGCCTCGCGGGTCGATGTACTCGTCCTACCGTTCCGGAACAACGACAACATGGTGAGTCATTGACAGGTACAGCACGCAAAATTCAACCACCTCGCGCGGCGCAGCCAGCTATAACCAGTGTCATAGTGACTCCATCCCTTTCCAGTGCCACCAACTCCCACTTAACCGCTCGACCGGAGGAAAAGCTTGAGGTGAAGCTACTCGCTACACAGCGCGGTGTGTCTCTCACGCCACGATGGTTCGGTCGGCATCGCGAAGGCAGTGAAACAACCACAGACCGAGTGACGCGGGACTAAGATCGCGTGGCGGACGAAACTTTGGAGATATCGAGTCTCACTGTGCCCCATCCACCTGATAAGCAAACGGGTTGAGCAAAGCCAGGTGTAGAACAGCTACGCATGCGGTCCGCCCCGCTTGCGCTGTGTTCACTGCCAGAGGCCAGAAATAGGATACTTTGGGATTCCGTTGAGCAAATGACACGGTTGAGACTGACTTGCCAAGAGTTTGCGGTTCGCCGCGCACACGACTGAAGCCCGAATCATATATCGAGTCAGAAATAATGACTCACAAGCTGTTAGCTACATTTTTGAGGGGCCGGCGAGGTGGCCGGGCTACGCACTCTGAGAGAATCACAAGCTCTGCATCAGCCTACTACGTATGGACCAAAGTCACATTTCAGCTCTCAGACTGCGTCACCGCAGTCCCAGAATATCCATAGACTCATCATCGATCATGACTGCATCCGGCCAGAGAGAGGTGCGGTCAAGTCTCGAGTCTCACATTTGCCTGGAGGGAAGTCCGTTAAGCTGACAGGAGTTGAACAGGAGTACCTGAACCGGCTCAGGCCGAGCTACCTAGCTTTCGCGATCTGTTCAGGTGCGGAGACGGCTGCAGCCTTCAGCTTCAGCAACTCGTCATCTTGTCTTATTTCTTCTTGTCTTATGATCAATAATAAGACCAAACAATTACCTTATTTCATTTTTGCTATCTTTGCTCTGAGATAAAAGAGATAAGATATAGAAAGCGCTGAAGACAATTAATAATGTTCAAGGAAAGCTGGTATGTTAAGTCTCTGGCAGGTTGCTGACGCGTTTTTGAAGCAATCACCGCGGGCATAGTGCAATGTTTGGGCCCCAAGTGCACGAACATTGTACTTAGTAGGGGAATATATTCAGTGTCAGCGCAGAGCCCAAAAATTGAGATAACATATTTAATTTGTGACCTGATTGGTCCCCGTTACATTGTTCATTTGATGTTTGATTTCTGGACAGACAACAATTATATTCCCCTACTAAGTACCATTTTCCATGCATTGTTGGGGGCTTGAACATTGTGCTATGCCTGTGGTGAATATAAAATGGGCCCCGAGGAATAGTGTTGCCATGGCTCTGGCTTCAAGCCTACTCAAGCTGGCAGCTGAGTGGTGGCTAATCTAAGTCAAGCTGGAGCCAATCACAGATGAGACTGGCTTGGCTCCGGCTCCACTGGATGGCTTGAGCCGGCTCTAGCCATTGCCATGAGCGCTAGATCATTCTCCCACCACCACATACTCCAGGTAATTTACCCTATACCAATGGGCAAATCAACCTGCAATTTGCCCATGTCCAATGGGCCACCCAATATGGGCTGATGCATGTGGGCTGTCCATTGTAGATGGGTGGGCCGAGGTTATGGGTGGGCCCTTGTACATGGGTGGGCTGCTGAATGAAGTAACGTTAAGAATATATGAAATCTGTTGCTCATTTTGTATTGGCTAACAAACAGGGTGCATGACAGCCCCCATTGTAGATGGGTTGGCTGAAAAGTGTAGATACCCATTGTAGATAGGTCAGCTGGCATGCTATTGTATAACCACAGGCCCTTTGTCTAAGGGGCAGCCAACATAGTCACTCACCCATTAACCATTGGGTGGCCAACATGGTCACTCACCCATTGCCTATGGGGTGGCCATTATGATTACCCACTCATTGCTTATAGAGTGACTGACATGGTCACTCACCCATTGACAAGGGATGGCTGCTGGGTTTCCAAGCATAAAGTGGAGTGCCATGAAATATTGCTATCATTAGTGCTGCTTGTAGTAATTCTTAACTCAGAGGTTGCCAGGGCATTAGCAATTAATTGCAACATTTTTGCATTATGGTCCCTGCCCATCTGAACATTCCCTGCTTTGTTGGTTGTGTTTCTGGGCATAAAGTGATGCACATCCCCCACTTTGTTTTAAATGTTTCCAGCCACAGAGTGGTGTGCCATCATTAGGTGCCAAGAAGTATTTCTCAACTGAGACATTGGCAAGTTATTGGACATTTATTAAACCATCTTCACTTTACTTTTCTACCCATCCAGGCATCCCCTGCCTTGTTTTTAATGTTTTGGGGCATGAAGTGGCATGCTGACAAAAATCGCTGACATTGGCACCGACATTAGGTACCTATTAACATTTCTGCACTCAGACATTGGCAGGTTACCAGTTCATTGCTTCACTATTCCTGCTCATCTGGGTATCCCCTGCCTTGTTTTCAATGTTTTCGGCCATGAAGTGGCATGCCAATGAAAATCACCAACATCAGCACCAACATTAGGTACCTATTAATATTTCTGCACTCACACATCAGCAGGTTATCAGTATTTTATTAAAATATCTTCATTGCACTATTCTTGCTCATTCAGTCATCTCTCACTTTGTTTTTGATGTTCTTGGCATGCCAACAAAAATTGCCAACACCGGCACTGACATGAGGTGCCTATTAACATTTCTCCACTCAGACATCAGTTTGTTACGAGCAATTTATTTAGACATCTTCACTTCACCATTCATACTCATCTGTGCATGCTCTGCTTTGTTTTTAATGTTTCCTGGCATAAAGCAGCATGCTGTCACAAACCTCTATGAATGGTGCCATCATCAGGGGCCAATTAATATTTCTTGACTCAGACATTGGCAGGTTTACTACCAATGTATTCAGAACATCTTCAGTCCACTATCTCTATTCATTTTGATATTCTGTGCTTGCTTTATTTTTAATGTTTTCAGCCATAAAGATGGATGCCATCAAAAACACCTGCTGCCAGAACTGTCATTAAACACCATGTAACACTGCTTCACTCAGAGTTTGCTACAGTATCAGCAATTAATTAAAACATCTTTGCTTTAAATTTTCTGCTCATCTGGTCATTTCCTATTTTTTTGTGATGTTTCTTTGCATCAAGTAGCAGGAGTGGTCATCACTAACAACTGTCAGAAATGACTACTGAATATTCTTGACTGTACCTCAGAGCTGGGAAGGGTGTTAGCATATATTCAAAACATCTTGATCTTGATTTTGCAGTGCCTGCTCATTCTGTTATTTCTTATTTTGTTTCTCATGTTTCCAGTGATAAAGCCAATGACAAATTGACATTTCTGGGCTCAAATCTCGCCAGTAGGACTAGCAACTATTTAAAACATGCTGTGATTCCCTGCATTGTTTCTGAGGTCTAAAATGCAGTTCCACAATGGAAGCTTTCCACAGACAGCTGCTGTTACACAGGCAATCATTTGAACATCTGGTATAGAGTTGGTATCCACCTAGGAAGGGCCTCTATAGATGGGCCCATTCACATTGCTTTAGTCAAGTCCCAAAAGATAATTGCAAATTCATCTTTATTTCTCTTCTTTGGTGCTACACACACTGCTTCCAGGATTGCTGGCCTTGCACAAAAAAATACCAGATGAAGACTATACACATGCCATAGTCCACACATTTCTGGACTATCTCCTATTCAGTGTAACTTTCATACCTATTTTAACTCATGTCTCTGACTGAATTCCTTCCTATAGTGTTCATCCATTCATAGAGAATGTACATTGACTTTTACTTAACATTATGAGTATGTGAATAGAGACTGGGGGATGGCTTCCTATAATAACAACACTAGTGAAATGTAATACATAACACTCAGTGCATACACTTCAGACACAGATGGTAAAATACTAATATTCATGTGGTAAGTGGTGAGTGTACAAAGAATACAAGTTATAGCTTGCTGCAGTAGATTAATTCATAAATCAGATCCTGCACAGTGTATCTATAACAAGTGAAAAGTGAACATGCTTTAATAAACTACTGACAAGCTGTCAACTTGTGAGTGGAGTTAAAAGTTAATCAGTGCCTAATGATGGTGCCGTTAACAGAGGGTTTTGACAGCATGCTATTTATGCCTGGAAATATTGGAAGCAAAGGAGGGAATGCATGCATGTGCATAAACTACAAAGTGAAGATGTTCTGAATACATTGGTAGTAAACCTGCCAATGTCTGAGTCAAGAAATATTAATTGGCCCCTGATGATGGCACCATTCATAGAGGTTTGTGACAGCATGCTGCTTTATGCCAGGAAACATTAAAAACAAAGCAGAGCATGCACAGATGAGTATGAATGGTGAAGTGAAGATGTCTAAATAAATTGCTCGTAACAAACTGATGTCTGAGTGGAGAAATGTTAATAGGCACCTCATGTCAGTGCCGGTGTTGGCAATTTTTGTTGGCATGCCAAGAAC